>OU426990.1:69474947-69749893 GCA_911387755.1 Chrysotoxum bicinctum | reverse complement strand
AAACAGGTTGAAAATGGGTTGAAAATGGGTTGAAAATGGGTTGAAAATGGGTTGAAAATGGGTTGAAAGTGGGTTGAAAATGGGTTGAAAATAGGTTGAAAATGGGTTGAAAATGGGTTGAAAATAGGTTGAAAATGGGTTGAAAGTGGGTTGAAAACAGGTTGAAAATGGGTTGAAAATGGGTTGAAAATGGGTTGAAAATAGGTTGAAAATGGGTTGAAAATAGGTTGAAAATGAGTTGAAAATGGGTTGAAAGTGGGTTGAAAATGGGTTGAAAATAGGTTGAAAATGGGTTGAAAATGGGTTGAAAATGGGTTGAAAGTGGGTTGAAAATGGGTTGAAAGTGGGTTGAAAATATGAAGGTTGAAAATGGGTTGAAAATAGGTTGAAAATAGGTTGAAAGTGGGTTGAAAATGGGTTGAAAATAGGTTGAAAATGGGTTGAAAATAGGTTGAAAATGGGTTGAAAATAGGTTGAAAATAGGTTGAAAGTGGGTTGAAAATGGGTTGAAAATAGGTTGAAAATGGGTTGAAAATGGGTTTGAAAATGGGTTGAAAGTGGGTTGAAAATGGGTTGAAAACAGGTTGAAACTGGGTTGAAAATGGGTTGAAAATGGGTTGAAAATGGGTTGAAAATAGGTTGAAAATGGGTTGAAATGGGTTGAAAGTGGGTTGAAAATGGGTTGAAAATAGGTTGAAAATGGGTTGAAAATGGGTTGAAAATAGGTTGAAAATGGGTTGAAAATAGGTTGAAAATGGGTTGAAAGTGGGTTGAAAATGGGTTGAAAATAGGTTGAAAATGGGTTGAAAATAGGTTGAAAATGGGTTGAAAATGGGTTGAAAGTGGGTTGAAAATGGGTTGAAAATAGGTTGAAAATGGGTTGAAAATGGGTTGAAAATAGGTTGAAAATGGGTTGAAAGTGGGTTGAAAACAGGTTGAAAATGGGTTGAAAATGGGTTGAAAATAGGTTGAAAATGGGTTGAAAATGGGTTGAAAGTGGGTTGAAAATGGGTTGAAAATAGGGTGAAAATGGGTTGAAAATGGGTTGAAAATAGGTTGAAAATGGGTTGAAAGTGGGTTGAAAACAGGTTGAAAATGGGTTGAAAATGGGTTGAAAATGGGTTGAAAATAGGTTGAAAGTGGGTTGAAAATGGGTTGAAAATAGGTTGAAAATGGGTTGAAAATGGGTTGAAATTGGGTTAAAAGTTGGTTGAAAGTGGGTTGAAAGTGGGTTGAAATGGGTTGAAAATGGGTTGAAAATGGGTTGAAAATAGGTTGAAAATGGGTTGAAAATAGGTTGAAAATGGGTTGAAAGTGGGTTGAAAATGGGTTGAAAATAGGTTGAAAATGGGTTGAAAATGGGTTGAAAATAGGTTGAAAATGGGTTGAAAGTGGGTTGAAAACAGGTTGAAAATGGGTTGAAAATGGGTTGAAAATAGGTTGAAAGTGGGTTGAAAATGGGTTGAAAATAGGTTGAAAATGGGTTGAAAATAGGTTGAAAATGGGTTGAAAATGGGTTGAAAGTGGGTTGAAAAAGGTTGAAAATGGGTTGAAAATGGGTTGAAAATAGGTTGAAAATAGGTTGAAAGTGGGTTGAAAATGGGTTGAAAATAGGTTGAAAATGGGTTGAAAATAGGTTGAAAATGGGTTGAAAATAGGTTGAAAATAGGTTGAAAGTGGGTTGAAAATGGGTTGAAAATAGGTTGAAAATGGGTTGAAAATGGGTTGAAAATGGGTTGAAAGTGGGTTGAAAATGGGTTGAAAATGGGTTGAAAATGGGTTGAAAATGGGTTGAAAATGGGTTGAAAATAGGTTGAAAATGGGTTGAAAATGGGTTGAAAGTGGGTTGAAAATGGGTTGAAAATAGGTTGAAAATGGGTTGAAAATGGGTTGAAAATGGGTTGAAAATAGGTTGAAAATGGGTTGAAAGTGGGTTGAAAATATGTAGGTTGAAAATGGGTTGAAAATAGGTTGAAAATAGGTTGAAAGTGGGTTGAAAATGGGTTGAAAATAGGTTGAAAATGGGTTGAAAATAGGTTGAAAATGGGTTGAAAGTGGGTTGAAAATGGGTTGAAAATAGGTTGAAAATGGGTTGAAAATAGGTTGAAAATGGGTTGAAAATGGGTTGAAAGTGGGTTGAAAATGGGTTGAAAATAGGTTGAAAATGGGTTGAAAATGGGTTGCAAATAGGTTGAAAATGGGTTGAAAGTGGGTTGAAAACAGGTTGAAAATGGGTTGAAAATGGGTTGAAAATAGGTTGAAAATGGGTTGAAAATGGGTTGAAAGTGGGTTGAAAATGGGTTGAAAATAGGTTGAAAATGGGTTGAAAATGGGTTGAAAATAGGTTGAAAATGGGTTGAAAGTGGGTTGAAAACAGGTTGAAAATGGGTTGAAAATGGGTTGAAAATGGGTTGAAAATAGGTTGAAAGTGGGTTGAAAATGGGTTGAAAATAGGTTGAAAATGGGTTGAAAATGGGTTGAAATTGGGTTAAAAGTTGGTTGAAAGTGGGTTGAAAATGGGTTGAAAGTGGGTTGAAAATGGGTTGAAAATGGGTTGAAAATGGGTTGAAAATAGGTTGAAAATGGGTTGAAAATAGGTTGAAAATGGGTTGAAAGTGGGTTGAAAATGGGTTGAAAATAGGTTGAAAATGGGTTGAAAATGGGTTGAAAATAGGTTGAAAATGGGTTGAAAGTGGGTTGAAAACAGGTTGAAAATGGGTTGAAAATGGGTTGAAAATAGGTTGAAAGTGGGTTGAAAATGGGTTGAAAATAGGTTGAAAATGGGTTGAAAGTGGGTTGAAAACAGGTTGAAAATGGGTTGAAAATGGGTTGAAAATAGGTTGGAAATAGGTTGAAAATGGGTTGAAAATGGGTTGAAAATGGGTTGAAAATAGGTTGAAAATGGGTTGAAAATGGGTTGAAAATGGGTTGAAAATGGGTTGAAAATGGGTTGAAAATGGGTTGAAAGTGGGTTGAAAATTGGTTGAAAATAGGTTCAAAATGCGGCGCGCCTATAAGGCGGGCACTATAAGGAAAAACTTAAAACATCACTTTTCTCAAAATATACATACGAGTACGTACCCACCCATCACAACATGTACAGGTTGAGCCATCTAGTGGTTTCTTTTTAAATCACAGGTTGTTTTGACACTTGGGTCAATAGTAGCAGCCGATAACAATATACTCGTAGAAGAAGAAATACGCGGGCGGCTTCTCAAAATGGGTTGAAAGTGGGTTGAAAACAGGTTGAAAATGGGTTGAAAATGGGTTGAAAATGGGTTGAAAATAGGTTGAAAGTGGGTTGAAAATGGGTTGAAAATAGGTTGAAAATGGGTTGAAAATGGGTTGAAATTGGGTTAAAAGTTGGTTGAAAGTGGGTTGAAAATGGGTTGAAAGTGGGTTGAAAATGGGTTGAAAATGGGTTGAAAATGGGTTGAAAATGGGTTGAAAATGGGTTGAAAATGGGTTGAAAGTGGGTTGAAAATGGGTTGAAAATAGGTTGATAATGGGTTGAAAATGGGTTGAAAATAGGTTGAAAATGGGTTGAAAGTGGGTTGAAAACAGGTTGAAAATGGGTTGAAAATGGGTTGAAAATGGGTTGAAAATAGGTTGAAAATGGGTTGAAAATAGGTTGAAAATGAGTTGAAAATGGGTTGAAAGTGGGTTGAAAATGGGTTGAAAATAGGTTGAAAATGGGTTGAAAATGGGTTGAAAATGGGTTGAAAGTGGGTTGAAAATGGGTTGAAAGTGGGTTGAAAATATGAAGGTTGAAAATGGGTTGAAAATAGGTTGAAAATAGGTTGAAAGTGGGTTGAAAATGGGTTGAAAATAGGTTGAAAATGGGTTGAAAATAGGTTGAAAATGGGTTGAAAATAGGTTGAAAATAGGTTGAAAGTGGGTTGAAAATGGGTTGAAAATAGGTTGAAAATGGGTTGAAAATGGGTTGAAAATGGGTTGAAAGTGGGTTGAAAATGGGTTGAAAACAGGTTGATAATGGGTTGAAAATGGGTTGAAAATGGGTTGAAAATGGGTTGAAAATAGGTTGAAAATGGGTTGAAAATGGGTTGAAAGTGGGTTGAAAATGGGTTGAAAATAGGTTGAAAATGGGTTGAAAATGGGTTGAAAATAGGTTGAAAATGGGTTGAAAATAGGTTGAAAATGGGTTGAAAGTGGGTTGAAAATGGGTTGAAAATAGGTTGAAAATGGGTTGAAAATAGGTTGAAAATGGGTTGAAAATGGGTTGAAAGTGGGTTGAAAATGGGTTGAAAATAGGTTCAAAATGGGTTGAAAATGGGTTGAAAATAGGTTGAAAATGGGTTGAAAGTGGGTTGAAAACAGGTTGAAAATGGGTTGAAAATGGGTTGAAAATAGGTTGAAAATGGGTTGAAAATGGGTTGAAAGTGGGTTGAAAATGGGTTGAAAATAGGTTGATAATGGGTTGAAAATGGGTTGAAAATAGGTTGAAAATGGGTTGAAAGTGGGTTGAAAACAGGTTGAAAATGGGTTGAAAATGGGTTGAAAATGGGTTGAAAATAGGTTGAAAGTGGGTTGAAAATGGGTTGAAAATAGGTTGAAAATGGGTTGAAAATGGGTTGAAATTGGGTTAAAAGTTGGTTGAAAGTGGGTTGAAAGTGGGTTGAAAATGGGTTGAAAATGGGTTGAAAATGGGTTGAAAATAGGTTGAAAATGGGTTGAAAATAGGTTGAAAATGGGTTGAAAGTGGGTTGAAAATGGGTTGAAAATAGGTTGAAAATGGGTTGAAAATGGGTTGAAAATAGGTTGAAAATGGGTTGAAAGTGGGTTGAAAACAGGTTGAAAATGGGTTGAAAATGGGTTGAAAATAGGTTGAAAGTGGGTTGAAAATGGGTTGAAAATAGGTTGAAAATGGGTTGAAAATAGGTTGAAAATGGGTTAAAAATGGGTTGAAAGTGGGTTGAAAAAAGGTTGAAAATGGGTTGAAAATGGGTTGAAAATAGGTTGAAAATAGGTTGAAAGTGGGTTGAAAATGGGTTGAAAATAGGTTGAAAATGGGTTGAAAATAGGTTGAAAATGGGTTGAAAATAGGTTGAAAATAGGTTGAAAGTGGGTTGAAAATGGGTTGAAAATAGGTTGAAAATGGGTTGAAAATGGGTTGAAAATGGGTTGAAAGTGGGTTGAAAATGGGTTGAAAACAGGTTGATAATGGGTTGAAAATGGGTTGAAAATGGGTTGAAAATGGGTTGAAAATAGGTTGAAAATGGGTTGAAAATGGGTTGAAAGTGGGTTGAAAATGGGTTGAAAATAGGTTGATAATGGGTTGAAAATGGGTTGAAAATGGGTTGAAAATAGGTTGAAAATGGGTTGAAAGTGGGTTGAAAATATGTAGGTTGAAAATGGGTTGAAAATAGGTTGAAAATAGGTTGAAAGTGGGTTGAAAATGGGTTGAAAATAGGTTGAAAATGGGTTGAAAATAGGTTGAAAATGGGTTGAAAGTGGGTTGAAAATGGGTTGAAAATAGGTTGAAAATGGGTTGAAAATAGGTTGAAAATGGGTTGAAAATGGGTTGAAAGTGGGTTGAAAATGGGTTGAAAATAGGTTGAAAATGGGTTGAAAATGGGTTGCAAATAGGTTGAAAATGGGTTGAAAGTGGGTTGAAAACAGGTTGAAAATGGGTTGAAAATGGGTTGAAAATAGGTTGAAAATGGGTTGAAAATGGGTTGAAAGTGGGTTGAAAATGGGTTGAAAATAGGTTGAAAATGGGTTGAAAATGGGTTGAAAATAGGTTGAAAATGGGTTGAAAGTGGGTTGAAAACAGGTTGAAAATGGGTTGAAAATGGGTTGAAAATGGGTTGAAAATAGGTTGAAAGTGGGTTGAAAATGGGTTGAAAATAGGTTGAAAATGGGTTGAAAATGGGTTGAAAATGGGTTAAAAGTTGGTTGAAAGTGGGTTGAAAATGGGTTGAAAGTGGGTTGAAAATGGGTTGAAAATGGGTTGAAAATGGGTTGAAAATAGGTTGAAAATGGGTTGAAAATAGGTTGAAAATGGGTTGAAAGTGGGTTGAAAATGGGTTGAAAATAGGTTGAAAATGGGTTGAAAATGGGTTGAAAATAGGTTGAAAATGGGTTGAAAGTGGGTTGAAAACAGGTTGAAAATGGGTTGAAAATGGGTTGAAAATAGGTTGAAAGTGGGTTGAAAATGGGTTGAAAATAGGTTGAAAATGGGTTGAAAGTGGGTTGAAAACAGGTTGAAAATGGGTTGAAAATGGGTTGAAAATAGGTTGGAAATAGGTTGAAAATGGGTTGAAAATGGGTTGAAAATGGGTTGAAAATAGGTTGAAAATGGGTTGAAAATGGGTTGAAAATGGGTTGAAAATGGGTTGAAAATGGGTTGAAAATGGGTTGAAAGTGGGTTGAAAATTGGTTGAAAATAGGTTCAAAATGCGGCGCGCCTATAAGGCGGGCACTATAAGGAAAAACTTAAAACATCACTTTTCTCAAAATATACATACGAGTACGTACCCACCCATCACAACATGTACAGGTTGAGCCATCTAGTGGTTTCTTTTTAAATCACAGGTTGTTTTGACACTTGGGTCAATAGTAGCAGCCGATAACAATATACTCGTAGAAGAAGAAATACGCGGGCGGCTTCTCAAATCCAACAGAGCCTGCTATAGTCTGTCAAAGCTCTCCAAATCCAGAAATCTCACCATAACTTCAAAAGTGCTGCTGTACAGGAACATGGTCCTGCTAGTACTCACATATGGATCCGAGACTTGGGTGCTTAGCAAAAGGCACTCCGACCTCTTAGCTGCGTTCGAGAGAAAAGTCTTAAGGAGAATTGTTGGCCCCATATGTGAGGAAGGACGATTCCGGAGACGGTAAAATCACGAACTGTACGCAATCTACCTTGAAGCAGATATCGTGACAAAAATTAAGCTCGGTAGACTCCGGTGGGCAGGGCACCTAGCTCGCGTGAGCGAAGAGGAACCTGCTCGGAAAGTTCTTTGTGGTACATTCTATGGTAGACGACAGCGTGGTAGACCATGCTTGCGCTAGAGAGATGGCGTAGACCAGGAAGCCCGAAGCCTTGGGGTGCGCAACTGGATGGCTTCGGCTAGAGACCGGGATAGGTGGAGAGACTTGTTGAAAGAGGCCAGGACCGGAACCCGGTTGTCGAGCCGATGATGATGATGATGATTTTGACACTGACAGCTGTTTCCCGCTCGAAATATTGCACCCACCGCGCCTGCTGTATGCAAGTTTGTGAAAAAGTTCGTAAGACTGGTATACTAGTGGACAACACTTATTGTCCCCGTCGTGCCCAGACGAGAATATGGTTGGTGTAGCCGAGAGTGTGAGACTCAATTCACGAACATCAACTCACCATAGATCTCAACAGCTCAACATTTCACGCACTAGTCTGCACAAAGATCTCGGATTATTTGCTTACAAGGTCCAGTTGACTCAGCAATTGAGGGCGCACAATCAGCCGAGGCAGCCACCTAAACGACGTTCATTCGTACCCATTCTTAACCATTTTCGAATGGTCCACATCAAGTGATGCGGACTGTAGGTAATTTTGTAACAAAAAAAAATACAAAGACACAAAACAACAACAACAAGTCCTTGTGAAGGATAATATCTTTTCATTGATTTGTCTTTAGTTGTTTCGTATTTTCTCGTCAGGGAAAATAAGACTTAGATAGTTGGCAGCGATAAGATGAAAACTAAGAAAATAACAACACAGCACAAAAAAAACACTGTTCACAACTTCCTTTGTTTCGGGTTATCCTTAGTTTACCGTCAATTTCATACAAATCAAGCTTAAGGGATCCTGCTTTTGGCGCTAAGAGGATTTCGGGGATTAATTAATGGGGTTTTCCCACGCTTTTAATGATTGAAAAAGAAAATAAAAATACGTTTTTGTTTGTATTTAAGTTTGACGGGCTATTTTTATGAAGAGGGGATTTAACGAACGAAAGGATATTTATTGTAAGGACATATTCAAGTATTTTTTCTGAGTCTTGAGATATTAATTACGGGGAAAATAATTAGTATATGTAGCTGAGGTACTGCATTTTTCTTGGAAAACATTATTTGTTCATTTCTGTATGCTTCTTGTCTCAATTAAATTCTACACAATTTAGAATTAGAAATTTAAATTTTAAGTTTATTATTTTCAAACGAATCGAAGTAACTTACCTGTAATAGTGGAAGTGAGTACTTAAGGAATAGAGTAGTTTCTTACACCTTCTTTGGATCTCCGGGACAGTTTTATCCGTGGAATTTCATCTCTGGGCTTTTGGCTGACGTTATCTCCACTCAAGTGACGATTTCAGCTTCCCTCACCACCTGTAGTGATGATTTGACAGAAATACACGATACATTCACTTTCAACTTTTAATTTGAATAAAACAAACTTTAAGTGAGAAGCCCTATGTATGTCATTATATATGGAATATAACATCATTCAAATGTCCGCCGCGGCACCGCTGGGTGGGGAGAATTCGAAACCTTCCATTTTCCATAACGCTATAGCGCATAAATCAGACTGCATTTCATAAATGGCATTGATTATGTTAGCTTGCGGGCAGTGGAAGCTTGTGGTTTATTGGCATAAGCATGTGACTTAAGAAAACTCTACAAGAAGAAGACTAACGGGGCCAAATCACACAATCTTTGTGAATATGTGAGTGAGATACCCATGTTCGGAAATCGCTCTGGAAAAATGTCCATTTTGGCACGCACTGTGTGGCACATAGCGTCGTCCTATTGAAACCACATGTCGTCGCAGAGCATATCGTCTGATTCGGGCAAAAAAAAAATGGTGATCATCTCCCTATGGCGCTCGACGTTGTCGTTGATGGCCTGGCCAACGTAGTTCTCAAAAAACAAACAGTTATCTTCTCTGGATGCATTGCAATTTGATGGATCTCGTTTGGATTGTGATTCTCCCAAGTTCGACAATTTTGCTTGTTGACGAATCCATTCATCCAGGAATGGGCCTCGTCGCTGAATATGATTTTCAACCGAAATTCCAACAGCTCGAGAACGGACACACCTCGTTGTCTAGGATCGCTTATTCTGAGCTCCTGGGTCATATGTAGTTTTAATTGATGTCCAAGTCATGACATAAAATTCGCCAAGTTGTTGTCTGCGAAAGGCCGAGTTCTTGTAGCGGGGAATTGACTTCTTCGGATTAACCTGCAAACTCTCACGGACAGCGGCGATATTTTTGGCAGATTTTGCATTTCGTTGACGTATGGGTTGCTACCGGATTTTTCACCGAACCAGTCGAATTTATCCACCACGTTGTGAATAGTCCTATCAGAAGGACAATTATGGCAACCGAAAATTGGGCGGAACTCGCGAAATATTGCTCGTACAAAAGACCCACTTTCATAGAACAATTTAAGTATTTTGTCATGGTGTTGAACGCTATTACTCTCAACGATGATTCGGAAAGACAGACTTAATACATAAGATCTTAAGTACTATCCAACTTTTTTCATACTAATCGGAGTCTGAGATAGTCTTTAATGGACATCATATAAAAATAGATGCTTTCGCTCCTGCATCAGCAAGAAAACACAAGGCTCTAGCCAAAGATAACACATTAACCTCTTTGGCACTTCGTTACGCCGATGCTAGCTTCACTGAAAACGAGGAGCAAAAGTCAACCCTACTGCTAAATAATCATTTTCCAGGCAGCTTACTAATGGTAGGAAATAAGATAGAGAGAATACCTCTAAGCCTAACCGGGAAGACAGGAAGATAGCTTCGACTATCTGTTCAGGCAATAGGATTGAATGGGCGTTAAGTACCTTTCAAATCACCGGGCGTAGATGGCATCTTTCCTGCACTTTTGCAGAAAGGTAAAGAGGAACTGATGCCCTATATTATTAGTTTGCTTCGAAGTAGTATTGCACTTGGGTACATACCAAGTCTATGGAGAAGAGCAAAGGTAATTTCATCCCCAAAGTGGGGAAAAAAGATACCACACATCCTAAGTCATTCAGGCCAATAAGCCTAACATCTTTCTTACTGAAAACTTTGGAAAAGGTAATTGATAACTTCATTAGATCGGAAGTATTAGTAAACATGCCCCTAAATCACCGTCAGCATGCTTACAGAGCGGGTAGATCCACAGAAACCGCTCTGGACGAACTTACTAATACAACACAGAGAGCTTTAGATATTAAAGAAACGGCCTTATGCGCCTTCCTTGATATTGAGGATGCCTTCGACAACACCTCTCATGAAGCAGTTCATTCGGCTCTAGAAAGGAAGAAAGTTTCTATCACAATAGTCAGATGGATAAGTAAAATGCTTAGTACAAGAACGGCGGAAGCATACGCAGGACTAAACGTCCAGAAAGTCATCACAACAAGAGGCTGTTTGCAGGGAGGGGTATTATCACCCTTGCTATGGAGTCTTGTAGTTGATGAATTACTAGAAAGTCTAACCTCCCAAGGGATTCGATGTATTGGCTTTGCTGATGACATCGTTATAACGGCACTGGGGAAGTACGAAGAAACTCTTTGTGATATAGTCCAGAGAGGGTTGTCTATAACTAGGAAATGGTGTATATCTGTGGAACTTTACATCAACCCTACCAAAACAACGATAGTACCATTTAACAGTAAAAGACTTCTACCTCGCATGAAACCCAATCGGTTGGCGGGAGAAGTAATCGACACCCAGAGGGAGGTCAAATATTTAGGAGTTACACTAGACAACAAACTCCTCTGGAACAAGCATGTCGAAATAACTGTCGGAAAAGCCACAAAGGCACTTATGATATGCGACAGACTTGCAGGTAAATCATGGGACTGCAAACCAAACATCATAAGATGGATGTACACCATGATGGTAAGACCCATTATTACCTATGGGGCGATTGCATGGCATAAAAGAACCGAACTAAACAAACTTGGAAATCACTAGACAAATTGCAAAGGCTTGCATGTATATGCATAACAGGAGCAATGAGAACTTGCCTTACAGCAGCGATGGAAACCATCCTTCATCTGACGCCACTACACGTAGCCATTGAAAATGCTGCTAAGGGAGCCATAATGAGATTTGCCAAGGAGGGTACTGGGACGGCTAAAATTATTGGAAACAGGGAAAAAGACTCGATAATCCGGTCCGCAGTAACAAATCTTCTTGACATCCCAAGAGATGGTATGATCAAAAGATATAACTTCGAAAAACATTTCAAAACGAATTTAAGTTGCAAAAAAGACTGGCTAGGCGAAACAATAAACTACAGTCTTAAAGAAAATACCATCAAATGGTACACTGATGGATCGAGGACAGCTGAAGAGACTGGTGCTGGAGTTTTTGGGCATAGAACTAAACTCTCCTTAGCGATGGGACAGTCCACTAGCATATTCCAGGCAGAAGTAAATGCCATAGGCATATGTGCTGGAAGAAACCTCGATAGGAAATATAAAAACCAAAACATTGCCATCATGTCAGACAGTCAGGCTGCACTAAGAGCAATAAGCTCCTACGCCATCAGTTTCAAACTTGTTTGGAAATGCGTGATTAAGCTTAATAAACTGGGCAAGAATAACACTGTCACGCTTCACTGTGTACCAAGCCACGTTGGTGTCCAGGGCAACGAAGTGGCAGACTCCTTAGCAAAAATAGGTGCACCGACACCCCTTACAGGGCCAAAAACAAGATCAAAACAGAAGAGGAGACAAAAAGATCAAAAATCTGGAAAGAACTCCCTAAGCTGAGACAGGCAAAACTCCTACTCGGGGGTAGTCCCCGTTTTATGACCTGCATTAGCTTAAGTAGGAACAACCTCAGGAAAATCACGGGGCTTCTTACAGGCCACTGTAGGTTGAGAAGACACCTCAACATTCTTGGCCTGGTGAACAACGCGACTTGCAGCTCACGAAGACACACCTGACCAAATACTGGGGAAATGTGATGCACTCGTGCATCAAAGGTACAGATATCTGGGCAAGCACCACATAAAAGAGAGTGAATTATCATCCCTTAAAATACTCCAAATACTTCGATTCCTCAGAGGAGCAGATTTGGAGGAAGGACTGTAATGATAAGCCAACCTCATCCAGTTCTAGATGGGGGACACAATAGATCTTTAGGTCGCAGTGTTTTTATACCCCAATTTATTCATTAATTCATGTCTGACATAAGCTTCGATTATTATTTTCGGTTTTTAAATTCGTTTATCTGTTGTATTTCAGAACACATACACTAAGACTTACACTTTAACCGACTTTTTTTTTGTCTTCAAAGTATTTGTAGTGAGTTTCAAGCCAAAACTTCTACATGCAAACGATGTACAAACTCCAAGGAATATAGGTTCCTAGTAAATATAAGTTAATGGCATTTGGCCCAGAGACAAATCTAAATGTGTTGAAAATTAAATTTCAAAATGAAATGGAAAGAGCAACGCGCTTGCCAAGGATCGTCATCGACATACGAGTAACAATGCAATAAAATCCATTTGGGAAAAAGTGCTTTTGAACGAGTATAAATAACACCACCGAAAGTACTTTCTTTTCAATCAAGAAAAGGGTATAAATTTTCTTCAATGTAGGTATACCGAATTTGCTTCTTAGTTGTGTTTCGAACTGGAGATATGCACTTGTATAAGAATGGTTGGTGAAAAAAGCACAAAAGAGAAAGAGAGAAAAAAAGCCAGAGAAAGCGATACATCTCGACTAAGGAATTTTCAGCAAAGAACAAGGAGTTCATCAGACTCGGACTCATCCAGAATGCACTTTAAGTAAGGATTTGCGAATAGGGATTTTCGAACTTTGACAGGTGGTCTCGTGATTTAATAAGTCTTTCTTGCAAATCAACATAGACAGTAAAAACGTTTACCAGTACGAAAAAATGATTAACTTGTTCTATGAAAGTGGGTATGCTGTTCCAGCAACATTTCACGCGCTTTTGTCGAAAAATCAAGTTCACCGACGAGGCCCATTTCTGGATGAATGTGTTTGTTAACGAGCAAAATTGTTGATCACAATCCACATCAGATCCATTAAATTGTATTGCATCCAGAGAAATTCACTGCTTGGTGTGGATTTTGGGCTAGTGATAACATCGGTCAATACTTCTTTGACAACGACGTTGGCCAGGCCAGCACCGGCAACGGCGAGCGTTATTAGTCCATGATAGCCAACTTCTTCTTTCCCAAATTGGATGATATGAACAATGACGACATGTGGTTTTAACAGAATGGAACTAGGTACCACCTAGCTCATCTATCAGTTCCATTTGGTACCAAGAAAGTAAGGCAACAACAAAGACGTGAGGGAACCTTTTCCTCCAGAACTGTTGTGAGGACTTTAAACCGTTTTTTTATTTTAATCTAAACCAAAACTAAATCAAAACGAAACACGAACAACAATAACCCTCATAGATTGATTTTGTTCACAAATATTAGTTGGAAACAAATTAACGGCTTTAGGTGTAACATGTTACAACTAACCCCAAGAAATATTACAACTAGCCCCAGTATGATATTAAATATGCAAAAAAACTTAACCAAAACCTAAATACATGTCCGCAAAAAATAACCGACACTGTGTGTATATCTTTCATATTAAGCAGAAGACCAAACCTGCTAGTTTTTGGGTCACACCAGCAATTTCCTTTAATGTCATCAAATTAACATTTGATGTAGATAAGTCGGTAGGTATGGAGAACATAAAGATTTTTTTCTTTCAAGAGAGCTTTAATTTTGTTTAAGTTGTTATTTCTTTTCCCTGTTACTTCTTGCCCCAAAAAGCGTTAAAATTTAATCAAAATGTTCTTAACTTTAAAATGTGTGCATGTTTCTTAGCGATATTGTACAAGTTGATGAACTTTCACTGACAACCCGAGATATTTAAAATTCCTAGAATATTGCGAAATTAAAACTGCATAACCAGCAAAAATCACTGATGCGAATGAACCCTCACCAATCCATGTATATCTCAACATAAATACCTTCTTCTCTAACAAAAATGATAAAACAAATTGACTGGAAATAAAAGCCTTGTAATACCTACACCACAAAGTCCATTTTTTTTTTTTTTTTAGGAACATATCTCAAATCCAAAACAGCTTTTCACATCTGTCAACCACTGATATCCCCATAAGCCCCATAAGGAAGCAATGCAAGTGACAAAAAAAAATAAATACAAGGACTCTCAGCAGAAAAAGGACACAACAACATGTTTTTTTCTAGAGGAGAACAAAACAAACAAAAAAAAAAAACAGAAAGGAAATTCTTCTCACTTACTGAACGAGCATAAATCCATCCATTGCAGTCATATTGTGTGTTTTGAAATGCATTTTCCTTTTTCGTTACTTTTCTATGGGCCAAGTATTGGGCTGGGAAGAAAAACGTGATTTTTGAGAAAAATATACATACCATGCGAGAACAATATGATACATGGTCGGTTAACAAAAACGGAATTTTTTTAATTTACACAATTTATATCATAATATTGTTTAACCAACACTTTTGATGTTAAAGTTGCCTTTTACCAAAAAACTTGTTCGAAAACTGAGATAAACTGGGTAAAACATGGAATACTTGAATTAGGAGGCTAACAAAAATAGAGTGAAATTTAAACTTGACAGAATTTTAAAACTTTTGGCGGAACTAGCGGGATCAAATTGTAGGTAGTGTTGCCAGTTGAAAAAGTAAATTTCCTTTAGACAAATTTTAAAACTGCTCAGTTCAACACTTTTTTTTTACAAAAAGAACACTTATTTTGCTTCCAACTTATTTTGCTTCCAATTTGCAGCTTATGTGCCTAACAAATATACATTTTTAACTAACTAAAAGCCAAGTTAGGTTAGGTTAGGTTAGTGGGCTGATAGTTGATCTTGTCACACTTAGATCAATGTAGATCCATTGTGATACCCTAGGGTTTGTGACCCCTTGTATTGAAACCTATGATAATCCTATGTCGATCAAGTCCGTTTAGGGCATAGATGGGTTACAGCAAGCTTTAGCCTGAAATGTCAGAGGGTATTTCTAAAGTATTGAAATTTCTATTGTCACATAACAGCCTAGCTAGGGAGAGGTATACGCCTTCTCGGGGGGTATTCCTTTCCTTTACCTACATTTGAGCAATCATAAGGCTCTTTGCAACGCCTGGTACATGAGTTTGAAAAGTCAGTGTTTAGTGTATATGTTCGTTTGTTTGGTCGTTAGTTAAGTCGAGGAGGCTGTTTCCATACCAAAGGGATTTTATCAATCTTAGGTAGAGATGGGCCCATCAACACACTGATGCTCGTGCTCAACGTAGGAGTGGCACCCGCAGGTGTATAGGCGAGGTGTCCATTCTCCGTTGGTGATGCTCTCACAAGGAACACGTGCGTCGTTGTCGTTTTCGTTCGTACTACACTGTCGTATACTGTAGTTGAAGGCGGTTTTCATAGATCAGGAATTCTCAAACCATTTGGTATCATTAACGAATTTTAACATGATTTTGCTTGGAATGTCAGAGAGCTCCTCCAAGTCGCTGAAGAAGTGTCTCCCTAGATGTCTGTTTCATAGATGATATAGCACAGGGCAGTGACACAGGTAGTAAGGAGTGTCCTCATGTATCTCCTCGTCACCGCATCCTCTGCATAAGTCGTCCATACTGAGTTTCATCTTTTTCTTGTGATAACCGAGTTGGTTGTGACCTGTGATGATGCTCACGAGAAGAGAAAGAGACTTTTTATTCAGTTGGATGATAGCTTCGGTCTTTTTTTTACTGAAACTAGGCCATAATTTGTTGGTTGTAAGACAGGAATCGAGAGAGTTCCATCTCTTGTTTGCTTAGGCTAGAATTTTACTCTTGATTACCTGTTTAATATTACAGGGTGGGACCTGAACTGTTGTGTCTGCTTGATTAGGATCAAGTGTTGATGGAGCCAAGTTAAAAATATAAAAAAAAAATTATAAAACAAAGAAAAAGCTTGTATAAAGTAAATACATGTGTAGCTATGCTAAATATAATAAATAAATTACAATTCTGTGGCTGCCATGTTGTTTTTGTAACATCTATCAAATCTGATGTTTGTTATTCAGTCACCATAGTTCGTGTGTCTTTTGCAACGTTATGACATAGTTTTTCAGACCAACGCCGCATATCGAAAATGGATTTATTTGAATTGTGGAAGAAATTTAAGCACGGTAAAAGGCAAAGTCAAAGGCTAGATCTTGTTTTGCAAAAATTGTGATGTCAATCTTATCTCAAGAAATTTAGTGGCACTGTTTTTTAAAAAATGGCAAAATTTCAAATAGAACTAGCACTGTTATTTTGAAGAAGAACGAATCGTGACTTAAAAAATTTATTTCACTTCCGACACTGAATACCTTTGACGAATTTGACAAAACACCTGAACCATCTGGTATTTCTGCGGCAGGTAGACCTAGAAAGGATTTTAACGATTCTAGCCTAGAAACAAAAAAAACGTAGGGTTAAAAACCTTTTAAGTTCACATGGTTCTGCGCAGTGTGTGTTTGCGGCAGAGACAAACTTGCGAGCAGCAGGAAAAAAAGATGCCACCAATAGCAAGATCCCCACATAAGGCTACAAAATTAAAAAAAATTATTGCATGAAACAACCAAGACACCACAATCTTATTCATCAGAGGAGGAAATTGCATTGACTTTGGATGGAAAATTGAGCAAAAATTCATATGAGCTAGTAAGGAAGCAAGCAAAGAAACGTAGTTCAGAAATCTATCCTGCTTTTTATCGTGTGCTGGAAGCCATAACCGAAAGTTCAGCTAAAGTAGAATTACGGGCTCTGTTGAACCACACTATTCAGCGAATTGTAAGCTTGCTTGATAAGATACTGATTCATGGATCTAAAGTAATTAAGCATGCATTAGTTCCAATTGGTCACCTCACAGAGGAAGCTCCAGAAGCAAGAAACAAAGATTGCAAATTTTATAGGGAACATCGTACAAGAAAATTCTACAGGACCTAGTAGTAATTCAAAGAACATTTTAGTGAAGATGGAGTTTCGGATGTTGAAATGTAGGAGGTGTTTAGGTGGTGTCCGAAAACCTGTATGTTGGTATGCTTGAGAGTGTGTTCGTTGGTATTTATTTTGTTATACTTTGCCTTTAAAGTGTATTCGTCCGCAATTTACAGAATAAATATTTTTTCAAATGCAAAATTTTAATTCATACTAAAATATCGGCTTTACACTACACACTGTCACAAAATATTGAATCAATTTACACGGCATTAAGCTGAATTTATATGACAACTGACAAAATTTGCACAAAAATTTAATTGAATTAATACGATGTTAAAGCTGCTTTAATATATAAAACTAGGTTAAGAAAACGATTTTGCAAAATTTTAATCGAATACAGCATCATACTTTCTCTACCATTTTATAAAAGTTAAACTTATCGAATACTTATTTTATATTTTTAGTATCGTGCTTACTTCATATGACTCTTTGACATTTACAAACGTCAAAATAGGTCTGTTTACTTAGTTTTCAGCACGAACTGTCATTGTCTTAGGTGTGCTCAGAAGCAATTTAGTAAAACAAATTGTCTTAGTACGATATTAGTTAGAGAATGTTTAAAGTAAAGAATAAGTTAAAAAACTACTTTCAAGTTAGAAAATATATCAGAACTATTATACTACCTTACCTTAATAATGGGCTGTTTAAAATCTCCAACACTGAAAAGAATTCAATATAAAGGTAATCAAATAGTTTTTTTTTCATACATTATTATTACACAAACAAGATCTAGCACAAACAATTGTCAAAACTTATCAAAACATCATAATTTGTATTTTATCCATCAAAATATTCGTAGCATGAGAGCAAACTTTGATTATTTAAATGCTTCAAATTTTGAAGCTGATTTTATTATTCTATCTGAAATCTGGTTGTACGACTATGAGCTATCTAACTATAATATTTCCGGTTATAACCTTTTTGGCAACTGCAATAACAATTATAGGGCAGGTGGTGTTGCAGTTTCTATAAAGAGTCAGTTTGCAAATCATTGTGAAATAAAAAACATTAGTATGAGCAGTGCTGATGTTATTAAAATGAGTTTTACGACAGGTATTGAATATTTTTCATTTCTGTGTATTTATCGCCTGCACGAAAATAACCTTAACAAAAATATTTTTGTGCAAGAGTTGGATGAACTTTTAAAAGGTATAAATTCGAAGAATTTAGTGGTTTTGGGAGACATGAACATAAACATCCTTGAAAGTAATCATATCTCCGATAATTACTTACTAACAATGTCATCTCATGGACTCGAGTCTCTCGTAAATGAACCAACTCGAATTACAGATGAGTCCCAATCATGTATAGATCACATATTTGTAAGATTTAATACAAATATGAAACATTTAGTATCTAGTGAGGTTTTGGATCTTAAAATTACAGATCATTGCTTAGTTGGCCTAAAGTTAGACCACCTAATATCAGACACAATGAGTAGTAACCGATACATACCACTTCAATCGAAAGTGAAAATTGATTTCGTAAAGTTAAATAACAGTTTACAACTTGAGTTTTGGGAAGAAGTTTATGGAGAAGCCAATCCTTCTGTAGCTTATGATATTTTCCTGAACATTTTAAAAACACACATTAATAGTTCCACTGAAGTTCAATCTAGGTTGCAGAAAACGACTAAGAGCAAACGACTAAAGCCATGGATCACGGAAAATTTAATTGTAATGATCAACAAAAAAAATATGATGAGGAAAAAATATAAGCGAAACCCCCGAAACCTAAGACTGAAACAAAATTTTATGAAACTTTGAAGTAAAAGCTTGTCGAGATAGATTTTATTCTTGTAAATTTGAAAATTGTAGAGGAAATATTAAGGAAGAATGGAGAGTTGTAAACAATATCTTAAATAAGCAAGTTGTCAAGGATGATATATTGCAAATCGAAGTTGAAAATACAACAGTCACAAATTCAGTTGATATTGCTAACGCCTCCGCAAATAAATTGTAGTTGTGACCTCTTTTCTGATTTAGTTTCCGATGAGTCTCAATGTAATAGTTTTGTTTTTGAACCATTTTCTTTGCTTGAAGCATACAAATGTATCATGTCTCTTGACAATAAACATACAAGGACGGCCGATGGTACGAGTATTACAAATTATCTTTTGAAACGCATTGCATTTCATATTGCAGATATTTTATCTCACATATTTAATAAGAGTGTAAACTGTGGTATTTTTTCCAAAATCATTAAAAGCTGCTGAAGTTATTCCTTTGTTTAAAAAAGGCAACCCTAAGCAAACGAGCCAATATAGACCAATTTCCATTCTTCCTACCTTCTCGAAACTTTTTGAAAAACTTATGAAGTCTCGCATTGGGTTGTATCTAAAGAAAACTAGTTTTTTAAGCGATTCACAATTTGGATTTCGAGAAGGAAAGTTAACTGAAGATGCCATTTTGAAATTGAGCAGTGAATTATGTGCAGGGTTAAACGGTAGTAATAGCACATTAGCTTTATTTATTGACATGACCAAAGCTTTTGATATGGTCAATCATTCTATTCTTTTGGACAAACTCTACAAGGCTGGCTTTAGGGGTATGGTTTACAATTGGTTTGCTTTTTATCTAAGTGAAAGGTCTCAAAAAGTTAAAATTAATAATGTTTTCGGTAAAGAAATGGAAATAAGTATTGGTGTACCACAAGGCTCAGTGCTGGGTCCAATTTTATTTCTGATATATGTCAATTCCATATTCCAGCAAAATTTTTGTAGTAGTGTTACAGCTTTTGCTGATGATTTAGCATTAACATTCACAAGTAACTCCTTATTTGACTGCACAATCAAGTTACAAAGGGATTTACAAATTTTAAGGCAATGGTTTTCAAAACATGATCTCTTGATAAGCGAAAAAACAAAGATTATGGTTCTTAGCCTCCAAAACTCGAAACCAATTGACTGTGGGATATACTTTCATTCTGCATCCTGTGAAAAACTTCGCATATCTGCCCACACTTGCGGTAGAAATAACTATTGTGCCAATGCTATCTGTTCTTCCAGTTGTTTTAAAATAGAGTCAGTTGATAGCTTTAAATATTTAGGTGTTCTAGTTGACAAAAATCCGAACTGGAAAGCACACGCAATGGAGTTAAAAAAATATATGATGTGTGCTGCTCGAAATATTTTTAATTTAAAATCATATTGCTCGAAAAAGTTATTATTAGCAATTTATTATGGACTCGTCCACTCAAAATTGCAGTATGGTATTTCCAGCTGGGGAGGAACTTACTTTAACACTCTTGAACCTCTTATATTATCGCAAAAGCATATAATAAGAATCATTTCCAATAAGAACAGGTTAACCAATAGTTGGCCTTTGTTTCAGGATCTTCACATTTTACCACTTAAACATATGTACGTCTATAAAGTACTCAAAGTATTCTTTATGAGTAGCGGTTCTACTTATGCTAGCAGAGGCACAAATGTATACAATTTAAGGGTAAATAATAAAGCCTTAGCTAGTGTACCAGCCTCGAGAAAGACTCATTTTTCGAACTTCTTTACTATCTCAGCACCTAAACTCTTTAATAGACTACCACACCATATTAGAATTATAAATGATCGAAACTAATTTTTAAATAAAGTGAAAAAAAATGGATTTTTACAAAAGATAGCTCAGAAGTCAGAAATTTATTAACTAACATAGTTTGAACAGTTATTAAAGCCTTGAATTTGTTACGATGTATACTTTTATTATCATTTATTGATTGGTTTTTTAAACTTACAAATTACATATATCTTTGTATCTTAAAACTATACTTTTTCAATTATGTATTATAGTTTTGTATTTTATGTTTATAATTATGTGCTTATATAATTTATATTTTTCTTATTTTGTTTTCTACATAAAAATTAAAAAAACAATAATTAAATCAACGCTTACCCCACACTATATTAACGTAGTATATAGTCATTCGCCTCTAGTTCTACATGGCTACAGAATGACTTTTCTTTTTTTTCTTTTTTAAAATGTATTTTAGAGTTTGTCATTGTAAGTAATAGTATTGTAACTTTGTAAGAAAGAAAAGGATAAATAAATAATAAAAAAAAATAATTATGTAAAAATTAAGAAATACAATAGTAACAATAGGGATACGAGAATATTTTGAGTAGATTGTAGAAAAAATATATATTACCGCACTTTTGTAAGCGTTAATGGAAAATTTAATAGTAAGAAAGACTCTAAATCAATTCAATTTGCATTTTCATGAATATTTCAACTCAATCTGCCTTTTCATGAATATTTCAACTCCAGCTTAAAAACGAGATACAAATCCTTCGAACACATCCGCGTAAGTTAATTTAACAAGTAGGAAGGTTTTGGCACATAATACACTGATACCAACTTTGGCAGATTATTATTAAGAGTGAGTTACAGAGTGAATAAAGTGTTTTTTTGGTGCTTGTATTACTGCGCTATATATAGATTACTAATTAAACACCCTTAATGATAAATTGATATTAATTAAAGAACCTTATCTGTAATTTCATAAGTTTAACAAATCTAAGCAATACTTTTGTATTCTCAAAACTTTCCTTCTTGGCTCCACTAAACCGATTTTGCTAAAATTATTAAGTAAATTTCCTTGTACGCCAGTATGGACTTTCAGTTGCTTATGGCTATTTTAAGTTGTGGTCATAGTAGTTCATTAATGTCGTTACGCACTGTACCCACGCCAGAAGGCGCCACAATCCAGTAAGAACAATTTTACATAGTACTGATAATGTTTGACGTTTCTCTCATACAAAAAATCAACCGCATGAATATAAAACTACTTCAAATCTTCAGAACTATAAGAGCGAGTACGTGCGACGAGTTGTCTATTTTATATCTCAACTGTTTTTTTTTTGGCTTGGAGGTATACATTTAAAGAGCCGTGAACGTGATACAGAGAAAATTTCAGTAGCGTGCCATTTGAATTATTCAAGAGTCCAACAGATTTCTGTACTTAAAAGTGTAAACAATTTGTCGAAATCTAAAGGCACAATTTATAGAGAGTGTTGAGATAGTTTAACTTGAATTGTAATTTGATACACACTGGAAAGACTAATTTCCTTACAATCAAATTCAAATTGAAATAGCTTAAGCAAAATTAAGTCAAAAAGACTACTTGTAGGTCGAAGGTATTCACTTCGCAAAAATACTGCATTTTTTTTAAAGTTTTGTATGAAAAACCTTGAGTTTTGAATTGACTCACGACTTGTTTCATTATTATCACTTTGAAACATATTGCAGAAACGAAAGCTCCTGCAATTATACTCTGACCTTTCGAGTTTTATCATTTTATGAGTGTGTAGTGTATGTATGCAAGTATAGATGTAAATAGCTGAAACTTGAATTGCGTCATTTTTAATTCTGGATATTTTTTTTTATTCAATTAAGCACGCATCATGTTACGGCGAATAACATTCATCCACCACAAACTGTTGAATGGAAAAGGTTCACTAGAAATACTCGTACATTCATCATCTTTCAGAACAAAAGACCACTCTTGTCACTGGAATGAGTGGTGCGAGAAAAAACCATGCATTATCCTTGAAAATGTTTTTCATATTTTCTTGATTTGTTTTTACGGTATAATAGGACCTAGTCATTGGATATTCTGAGCATTAAATGCCAAGTTAGAAATAATACTCGTATCAATTCAGAAAAAAAATTCTTTATATTGACTCGAGGTGCTTCTGATGAATGTGTTTTTATACTCGTTAGGTCTAAGTATAAGAGTTTTACAGTTTGAGTATTTTCGTGTGTGGTTTTAGTTTTTTCTCTGATGGAATACTCGAATGTGTAAAATGGATATTCAAAAAAACATAAATTGATGTGTTGAAGAGTTTTGTAAATTTAATTGTTCATTTTGTAAAATAATATTTCAGTCAAAAGTAAACCCACAATATCTCCTGATCTTTGACATCATTGCTTTGCACATGAAGAACGTTTACAAAAAATTGAAATAATCATTATTTGAAACAAAGTATGTCTTAAATTACAACCGATCAATTTCTATGCGAAGTATTTAACAATGCCTAAATTCATCTATACAACTTGTATTGAGCGGTCCGAAAGCTAATCCAACGAAGACCTACAAATATACCAGACCCAGTTTCCCAAGTGTTTTTTTTGCTTCTTGCCAGACTTGAAGAGCAAAGCAGGACGAATAAACTAATATTTGAAAAATTAAGCATGCTTAAGCCTAAGACTCATACATCCCAGAATAAATTATGAAAATGGATGAGCTGTTTAAAATTTGTACATGCAATGCGAATAGATTATTATCAAAAAATGATGAACTAGAAATACATACTTCTACAAAATGAAGAAATTAACATACATATGGTTGATTACCGAAACTCATTTAAAAAAAAGACGTAAAGATGTAAAAATTAAAGGATTCTGTGCTTATCATGCATTCCTTATTAAGGATACCTACTATTGAACATTCAATTAGAACTATAATTGAGATCGATACTCGTATAATGCAAATAAGTTTAGTAACTGTTAAATTTAGAAATTCGTACTATAGTGTTGCGTCAATCTACTGACCTCCTAAAAGTAAAATTGTGAAAAACGACTTTATAGATCTATTTGAAGTTCTCGGGCCGAAATTAAGCATTGGTTGCTAATTCAATTCGAAACACACTTTCTGGGGATCAAGGTGCATCTCAACTAAAGGTAGGCAGCTTTTCAAAGCTTGTATGGCATCTTGTGTTGATTTTTTTTCGACAGGTAAACCAACATACTGGCCAACCTTGTAGACTTCTTTATCGCAAAAGGACTAGATAAAATTTACACGAAAATCGAGGAAAACTTTGACCTTTCCATTTCTACCGATCGTTCACCAGTCATATTGACAGTAAGTGGAAAGCTAGTCAAAAAGGTAACAACAGAACTAACTGCGATAAATTCATTCATTGCGAAGACAATATTGCGCTTAATATATCTTTGAAAACGCCTTTAGAGCTAGAGGATGAAGTCGATATATGGTATTTATTAACATAACGTCATACAAGACGCTGCATGGAAAAACACTCTACACAACTTTAGAGATTCAATTAGAAGCACAGATACAAGCACAGATCTGCTTCGCGAAAAAAGAACTGTTCGGAAAAGATGGCATCAATCCCGAGCACCTCAGGAAGATTTCTACTTTTCTTGAAGGTCTGACTGCAGATAAAAATACGAACTATTAATTGTGGAAAGCTATTGAAGATGTTAAAAAGCCGCAAATACATTCAGCACCAATCAGACAAAATAATGGTGGATGGGCTGAATCCGATAGAGAAAAAGCCGATTTATTTGCTGAACATCTAGAGGAAACTTTTAAACCTTATGACGGTCAGGCGTTGATAAATGAACCTGGTGATATCCAATGGTCATCTGAAAACTTTCTTATTCGGAATATCACGTTATTAGAACTTTAAGGCAGGAAATATTCGGATTTCAAGGAAATCAATGCTGGTGTTCCCCAGGGAAGTGTTCTCGGTCCGATTCTATTCGTACTATACACTAGCGATATTCCTCAAGAAGAAGATACCATAATAGGTACGTTTGCAGACGATACGGCTATACTGGCAACATCCGATTCAGTTGAATCTGGCACCAAGAAGCTCCAACGAGCTCTAGATAAAATTTCGGTATGGACTAAGAAATGGCGAATTGTTCTTAATGAGTCCAAATAAACACATATTAATTTTACTTACAAAAAGATTACCAATCTGCCCACCTACATTAATTCGGTGCAAATACCATATGCTAACGAAGCAAAGTACCTAGGAATGACACTAGACGCTAAGCTTAAATGGAAAACTCACGTTAAAAAGAAACGAGATTAACTTAAAAATAAATTACGTGAAATGAATTGGCTTATTGGAAGATATTCCAAACTCAGCACCTACAATAAATTTCTTATCTATAAGCAAGTGATAAAACCAGTATGGACCTACGGTACACAATTTTGCGGCTGTACTAAACCAAGCAATAGACTAATATTACAATCTTATCGGAACAAAGTTCTCAGAGAAATCGTTAATGCTCCGTGGTACATTAGAAACAGTGATTTACACAGAGACTTACGATTACCAACTGTTGAAGATGAAATAGCCGTTTTCGCTGGGAAGCTACGAACTCACTTAAATGACCATAGTAATAGAATTATTCGACAAACAATAGATGAGACAAACCTCATGCGCCGACTTCAAAAAACGAGAGCGTTCGTAAAAAAAAAATATTTGAAACAGAAATCTGGCTAATGTGCTGACCCAGACAAGGTAGGGTAATTGCAACATCCACTAGTGTCTAGTGACTAGACACTTGCCCAAACAGCGAATCTGGGTATGCCTTACAATATTCACGATCAAAGTTGTGCGAACCTGCAGGAAAAGGAATTGTTCTGCCCTGGCCCTCAATTTAGATCTTAATGAACTTTATGAACTGAAGATCATAGGCTTAATATGTTTTTTTTCAAAGCGACAAATTTGCTCGTATACGAACATCGAACTCAACTTCGAGAGGACTCATTTAATCCAAAGGACTCATTTAATCCAAAGTTCAAACTAGTTTACGGAATCAAAACAGCGCACTCAAGTACTAATTGGCTCACTAAGCTTCTTATTGCTGATATTTCTACCAACCTACCTGACTTAAATGGAGCGATGGGGATGCCCGATTGGAGAAACGAGGAGTGTTGTCCTACTTTGATGAAATTGACTGCTTTACAAATAGTCGAAAAAAATTAATTCCAAAATAAAATTGGATGATTAGTTTTGCACCACCTTGTGCATCATCAGCAGATTCGTCCGCACCTGAAACTTGTTGATGCTTTTCAATTAAATAATTGCTTACGACCGGAAGGTTTTTCGAAGGATGACTAGACGAGGTGCCGCACGTTATAGGCCCTAGAGTTTGTAGAGTCCATATGGGTTGTTGACTTAGTCAATTAGCCTGACACGAACTGTACATAGACTGTTAAATCTATCTGGGGAATTTTGATGCGGCCACCAAAGTGCCTTAGCCTTAACATTAGCCAAAGACCTTCCAAAAGAATTAAAACCTACTTTTCAGCTAAGAAGTAGGTGATAAGGGACCCAAAGTTCATCGCATGGAGGCTGAAGTATTAATCATAGAAAGGCGCCTTTGTTTTTTTTTTTTTTTTTTTTTTTTAAGAAGTTATAGGCTCTGGTATCCACCTCAATCCACGTGTCGACCATTTAAACGTCATGATCAATCGAAGCTTTATTTTCCAGGTCCTTGTTGATGCAAAACGGACACCACTATCAGTTGCGATTCGGGTTGTAAATTTGACCGAGAAGGAAGTATGTAATTTCATGAGTCATCCTGTAAAATATTGTATACTTATGGCTATGACCTCCGAGTATCTATGTATATATCCATGTCTTATCGTCCTTAAACAGTGGAAAGTATAATAGAAATACTGAATAATTGGCATTTGTTCTACCGAACGCTATTGTCTTTGAAAATTACAAATGTAAAATTTTCTCTTTTATTGTTAAATAGTTTTTCTTATCCCAAAGCTTTTAGAGTCAAAAGTCTTATTTAGTAGTAAAATTTTACTATCGGTTAAGTTCCTTTTTTCCACGAGAAAACCGTAACTTTTGGAAACTTTTTCTATTATACTAAGAAAGAAGGAAAATTTAATTTTCAATAGGTGCCTCCTTTGCAACAGCAAGTTTAATTTCCGTGAACAATTAAAAACCATTTCTCCACATACACATACATATATACACTCACCACCCTAAGCTTCTTGCCTTAGCTGTAGGTATGCAGGTATGGGTATGTTTAATACCCACAGAACAGTACCGAACTAAAAATTGAATTTATCACGGATGTGGCCCCAAGTTCTTTTGTGAACTTAGATATAAGAATCTACCAAAAACAGACACTGACACTCCTCGGGACTTAATTTAATGGATTTCATGAAGCCCTTAAATCCATTACCTGACAATGGTGATAAATTCCTTTAATTTAGTGCGATAGAATCTTTTCTCCGAATGGAGGAATTCGTTTTTTTTTTATTGTTATTGTTTTGAACTTTTATTTAGTATCCAGTAGACGTGTATCTTTAATTAAATTGATTTCTCACCAACGACTTTTGGTGTCTTTTTTGGTTGTTTTTGTTTGTGCACTGTAATATCAAATGAATGAGAAGTGTACGACTGACTTTATTAAACATAAATAATACATAAACTAAGTATTCAAGAAGTTCATTATTTATGTATTGTTATTATCTTCGATATAATAGTTTCTGTTTCTGAACACCAATCACTGTCATTATAAGACGAGTGTTTGCAAGACACTGTGATGTGATCAAACTTAAATTTCCAGACAACACGGGAGTAGCAGTCAGCTTGGGAATCAATTTTCGCAACAAACTGAAACTCAAGACACATGCAGACTTGATGTGGAAGAGAGTATCTACACTTGGGTTATCCGCTACTCAAGAGGTTTACCATCTGGAAGAAGATGAAACATTTTGAAAAACTGTGCGCTGGACTACACCGTAATCCGCTGACGAAGAAATATACTTATACGAGTACCAACTGAGAAGCTGTACCACTGGACCATTATTTGGTGCAGCTCTCCGGAAAAATCAACAGGAACCTGCAAGATCATCTCAACTCGGAGGTGCAACAACTCGTCTATCATCAACTAGAGGGTAGCGAAAGGTTTATGGTATGTACGCCCAAGCCATTACTGATGATCAATTTGAAGAAATCATCCATAACGAAGAGGTATCCTTTTACGAATAAAGAACAACAGTAAGAAGCCCTTTCGTCATAACAATGGGTAATGTCGTTTTTTTGTAAAGACTCCTAACGTTTTTGAAGGGTTAGAAGCCAAAAAAATTATTTGTAATTAGGAAGACTTCTTGTTGAATTCACAAACGATGTAAAGTCGGAGAAGCCATTAGAAGAATATAAAGGCGAAGCTTAAAGGATTCATGGAAACGCACGGAGAATTCCCTAAGCTCATCAGGGTTAGTAAAGAGGCCTTCTTGTTGAATGGAAAACAACACATTAGTTCTTGTTATACCATCCGCACATAGGGAGTCATATTTATCATGGAGGTAAGCTAGAGTTAGACGGACGTTTGAGTAGATTCGTCTATGAAAGGACATAGCGGCCATGATCGGTCATCGAGAGGGTAAAAAAGATTTACCAAGCCGGAAGAGTTGAGTGTGGGGTGATAAGATGGGCAGAGATTGGATGTGGTGGGAGTGGAACATAATAGGAGTGGATGATTGGTTGGGTATGAACGTAGGATCAAATGAAGTTTGGCTAGTAGGATGTAAGAGGTTCATTAGAAATAGAAGATGAGGACTCAGGTGCATGAGGAATATCGAAAGATGCACGTTTGCGTTGAGGGCCAGGAGATGCTACAGGAGGATTTCGGAAACTGGAAGATGTTACTTTTAAATGACGCAATGATGGGTTTGGGCTAGAGGAATTAGGAAACTTAGAAGACGGTGCATAAGACGTGCGGGTTTGGTGAGATTTAAGAAAAGTTTTGGAAGTGTTTACAATACTATGGATTATTTACTGAGAACATTCTGATAGCCTGACTGAGAGTAGTTGCAAAAAAATACCCGTTTTAAAGCTACAACTGTTTATAACTTCTTCACAGATCTTATTAGTTAACGGGGGCTATCGTGAATAAAATTCCCTCGAAATTTTTCTCATCTTCGAAAATTGGAAAGGTCAATACTTCTGCACTGTTCATTGTAAGCTGGCGACTAGCCTTTTTAAATGAGAGCCAAAGTCACTATGAAACTTAATTCCCAATATCAAAAAATTCCAAGGGAAACTTTCGGCATTATTCGAGATGACAATTTTGAAAGTTGGGAACAATTCCCAGGGAAATTTTATTCACGATAGGCCCCAATGTCTCCTTCAGAACCGCGAGGTGCTTTTCAATAGTACAATAGTTAAAAAATGGCACTTTTTTGTTTGCTCACTTTTTGTTTGTTCAAATCTTCAATTGACTTTACGAATTCATCAATTTTTTGAATTCGCATACAAATTTTTTTTTAAAGATTTGTTGTCAGACACAAGATGTATGTCAGATGGAAATTTCTCTGCATTCATCACAATACTTTAAAAATGGCCTCAAATAATCCCTTAAATATGGAATTGATCTTTTTGAAAGACCTAAACATGCAGGGTGATAAGAATTTCCACATGCACCATTACACTTTAAAAGATCTTCATTTTTTGACACATTACAGGCATTAAAGTATTCCATTTTTAGTTGCGACTTATAGGTACTATGCATAAGGCAATTCGAAAAAAAAAATCGAACTCAAGATTTTGATCAAAGTTGACATTACGATAATAGCGAAGACTAAAAAAGTGGGTCTCGCAATTCTGTCTGTCTGTCTGCCTGTCTGTTCGACTACAGCCTAAATAGCTCCACCGATTTTCGTTAAACTTGGTAGATATCGTTTGGAATTTTTCCCCCCACACGTTTTTTTCTTTTTTTTTTAAGACCAAAAATAACGGTACATGCCATACGACTTTTTTTTGAAGTTTTATAAACATTTTTTTATCTCAAAAAAAAAAATCAAAAAATTTCATTTAGTTAAAGCAAGGTAATCGTTGAAAAAAAAATCCCCTTGGAACCATTTTTTCGGTTTTTAATTTTCTCAAAAACGGTACGACGGATTTTGATCATTTTGTTTTTTGCTAAAGGTCCCCAATAGTTTTTATGTTATTAAATTATAAAATTATAATTCAAATTTTAAGAACTTACTTTTCGGATTTAAACAAAAAAAATCAATTTTTTTTCTTGAAAACTCAATATTTCGACGACCCCATACTCGATTTTCTAAAACTTTATAAATAAAAGTTTCTTAATATAATCTACAAGATATGAGAAAAAAAATTGTTTTACTAAAAAATAACGCTACCCTCCATACAAATGTTTAAAAATGGTTTTCGAAAATCGTATTTTTCTCGAAAACGGTTCCGATAATTTTGCTAAAATTATTTTTTCTTCCTATTAATTCTTACGATCTATAATTTAATAAAAAAAAAATTGAAATCAAGATATTACTGACTGTACCTACAATAGAACGATTTTTTCGAATTTTGAATTTCTCATTATCAGCATAACGGATTTTAATGAAATTTTTTATAGACAAGCTTCTAAAAACTTTTTTTAAAAACAGTGCACTTCAAAACTTTAAGAAAAACATTTTTTTGAAATTTGAGAAAAAAAAATCTAGTTGTTTTTTTGAAAATTCGATATCTCAAAAACGGATCAATATTTATTAATTAATTAATTTATTTATTTAAAAAATTAGATGTGACAGCCGTGATTAATAACTGATAGGTCAATAACGAAAACAGTAAAAATAGATATAAGGCAGGTAACTGGGTCATAGAGTTTGCGATTTAAAAACAATCAATGCCAAATTAAGAGTAAGCATACATTTTCAATTATCAATTAAAACAGGCGGCGGAGGTGGAGGGACGAATGAGTTTATGAGCTTATGTTGTGCAGGTCACCATAACTAAACCAAAATTTTTTTATTAGATTCATACCCTTGCAATTTTTAGAAACTAAATAAAATTTGAAAAAAAAAGAACACGTATACGCCACAGTGACAAAATAAGGAATAAACACCCATTTTTTGTATTTATGGGAGCACTTCATTCAAATAATTGTTTTTAAATTTAATTCCTTGTGCGATTTTACACAAAAATATGTTCGCTTCAAGTTCGCGTCTAAACCTATTCGCTTGACGTCTGAATATATTCACTTCGAAAGAATGGATAAAGAATTGATCTGAATTCTTTCACACGAGCCTCGAATTTTTCGCTTTCTGGTTGCAAGCACACTTAACATCCGCGAATTGGTCTTTCTTACAACAACTTTCATTCGAACAACTTATCAAGGTAAACTTTATCTTTGAAACCTCTCTAAGTTTAATTTTTAATTGAGCTGAACAAAAGTTAAGAGTTCTTGTAACCAATAATTTATTATTAAACATGTTTATTTAATAGATCCGGAAAATAGAATTTTCTTTTAACTTATATGTGCGTTTCAAGAAATAAAATTAACCAAAGAAGTAAGGAATACTTTTGTTTCTAATGCTTATATTTTTTTTTATTAATATATATACATATATATACATATCTTTACAAAGAAAAGAAATCGCCAGTTTTCAAGAAAAATTCCCGCTGTTGCGATCGATAATACACATAACCAAACTAAAGAGACAGACAGTGTCAAATTTGAGTCCATCAAAAATCGAACCCACGCTAAAATCAAATTTCAATTAAAGAAAGCCACAATTAAAGAAAAATAAAGCGAACAAATTACGAAAACCAAGGCGAGCCAAAGAAAGGTATGATTTTATAATAAATATTTTGTTTTGTGGAATATGTTTAAAACATAAATACACTTTCTTGTCTGCAGCCGTGTTGAAGAATCAAAAGACTCTACATCGAAGCTCAAGTCTAACCTCAAACACAAAAGTCACACCGGCCTTTCTAAGCTCATGACGACACGTTCCTTTTACCGAGGAACTGTCGTCACAATAACCCCTCGATCCAAAAAAAAAAAAAAAATTCAAGAAACGATCATCAAAACCAAAAGTTGCATCATTAAAACAAAAGAAAACAAAAAAAAAACGAAAACCAAGTTTAATAGTGAATTTAATTACTTAAAAACAAAAAAAAAAACAAAATTTTTTAATCATATCTTTAAATCATAAAGTTATAAGTCACTACTTATAAAATCAATTAATGTGAAGCAATATTAATATAACTTAAAAACAAAACAGGAATAGGTAAAATAGAATAAACAAAACCTTAAAAAAAAAAAAAAAAAAAAAAAAAAAAAAAAAAAAAAAAAAAATTAGAAGAAGTAAAACTCATGTAAATCGTTCAAATTAACAAGAATAAAATTCTACCAACAGTGTATAGACGGAGCCAATAGAATTATCAACGCTGGCTGCAACGACAACTTAAGACCTGCTGTGCACATCACGTTTAAGTAAGTCGGTAAGTGATAAAGCTTTATTCACTTGTTTAAATTGAACGATTATTCTTATTAAAAACTAAATTTTGATTGCTTAATTTATATAATTACTTCTATTTAAATACCTATCTTTATTCTTATTTTCATTTAAAATAATTAATACAATCTATTGAACATTTTTGAAATTCGAGAGCGAAAATAATATATTTATCCATGAAAATCCATATCTAGGTGATTTAAATTTCTCTTATCCACTAATATTATTCTCACTCAAGCTCAAAAAAAAAAATTTTTGAAGATCAATAATAAAGGAGTAATGAATTTTTGACAGCACAAAAGTAATTCCATTAAATAAACCTAGTTAGTTTAGGAAAAAGAGATTTATTTGTGATACTCTTGAATTTTTCTGGAATTCGATTTTATTTTTTTATACACTTACATATGTTTGATAATACGATGAGCCGTGTTGCCAATAGATTATATAATTAGTTTAGTTAAATTAAGAGAACACAAGTGTGTAATTGAAATGTAAATATATGTATATACATATGATTTTAAAAGCTCTGAGTTCACTTATATAAAATGAAGTGAGTTTTGTTTTTATTGTACTTAAGGGAGTAGGAGTGATGATGCATGCGGACGACAAGATAAGAGAAAGCGTTCATTCGTAACGTAGTTCTTTTTTTTTTGTAAGGGGTTATTGATAATATTCCGAGAGTGGTTCAATAACATAGGTATTTTGACTCAACTTCGAGTTAAGATCGTGGGAGGGATACACTCTAGATCCCCAGAAAAAACCAAGGGGATCCAATGTATGTATATAGTATATAAAAAAAAAGGAAACTTCAGTCATTCATTTTTTTATGAATTTTGGATTTGTACATAGGCATGATTAAAGTTAACGGTAGTTCAATGGCAGGTACAACAACCCACCCCACCGACGAGCTAGTTGAAGGTGTGAGCGAGCATGCCGACCAGTACTATGCTAATTGAGCGCTTATTTTTCGAGTTGTCGTTTATCTTAAGTTATCCTGTGGTCTTAGGAAGGCGATGACACGGAACTTGGAAAATGAGAACAGCCTAATCGTTACACAGGTGGCGCCCAAAGTGGGGCTATACACACTCGGACCAAGCTTCACCTCACCTCGAAGCATAATATAAATAGTCGTTATTTTTATATTTAACAACCAAAAATTTTTTTTCTGACGTAATGTCCTTGAAGATTTCGGTTATTACATCATGCTTCAAGATGCATTGCTTCCTGAATTTAAATCACACAATAACTTTTATGGATTTATGACCAATTGACCATGGAATAGTTTCATAACGCCATTAATTGCTGCATCAATCCAATAGCATAAATGTTATTTTCTTTTTTTTGGTAAGTTAGCTGATGCTTTGATTTCCAATGGACGACCGGAAGATCAAGTTCTTAGAAACTCTCCTTTGTCTGTTGCGTCTAAGAAACATTGATTTCAGCACGTAAAAATAAAGAATTTTGTCCTTGTATGTCCCAAATACAAATTTATAATACAAAATCCAAATTCGAATGTTAGATCCTTATAATATGTGCATTTTCCTTAAGATATCGACTTTAGATTCAAAGATAATATTTATCACTTTCTAAACGCGTATAATCTTAAAGGTAGATGACACTCTTAAGGGGAAAATTGGTCAAAGAAAAATAAAATATAGACAAAATTTAGACTGATGTATTTTTATACATATGTATATACATTTGTCGTCAATATTGCAAGTTACTTTTACTCCACTTAGTACATTTTTATGACATAAATTATTCCTTATTACCAAAAATTTATAAAACTTTATTTTCGTCTATAATCCTTTTAATGCTAGTAACACAAACCTGTATATTTTTTTTTAACAAAAACAAAAATTTAGAAAAATAATTAAAGAACAAAAAAAAAAAAAAAAAAAAAATTTCTATAATAGAAAATCCTATACCTAGAGGTAATATCAAAAGATAAACAAGATTTAACAAGCTTCGAATTCTTACTATTTGAATCTATCATTTGAAATTTTATCGCCCTTAAAATGCCACCAAAAGCAGATAAGCAAACAAATCCATACAATACTCGCGCCACTACTCACGCTACTAATACCAGACCTCCTTCTGTAAGTATACAAGGCGATGAAGCGCATCAACCTGCCGATCTGAACGATCAAGTGGATATACAAATCAATAATAATGCTGAACAAGAACCGGACACATTAAATGACAGCCTTAGACGATATATTACGAATATCGTTACAGCTTCTATAGGAGTAAGTAGGGCTGAAGACTTTCGATTGCGTAGGGCGGAATATGAAGAGGAAAGAATAAGAATTAGGGAAGAAGTAATGAGTACAATCCGAGACACTCTAGGAGCAAAAACTCCACCAGTAGGTAATAACGATTTTCAAAATCAACATCGACTTCGAGATCACAGTACTGCGCACCAAAATAATCCTGTCGAGGATGTTGAACCAAGACACATAAGCGCGAACGCCCAAAATTTTATAAATCGTGTTAATGCACTTAGTTTGGACGACCAATCTCCCAACATAAGCCATAATATCTCTCGAGCAAGCTCTAGTCGAGCGGTCGAATTTCATAAATGGGGTCTTAAATTTGAGAACTCAAGAATGACCATAGATGATTTTATTTTTCGATTAAAGAGGCTCAAAGAGAGTTACAATGCGTCATGGGAGGACATTTTTCTTCATTTTCATCTTTTCGTGAAAGGAGTAGACGGAGTAGAGAGTTGGTTCTGGACTTTCCTTAAAACTCACCCACATGCCAACTGGGAAAACTTAGAATCGGCCTTGATAGAACAATATAGGGGTATCGAAACTGACTCCGAGTTATCTAGGAAGATGTTCGACCGACGTCAGGGACTAAATGAAACATTTGACAATTTTTATAATGACATTTTGATTATGAACGCTCGGCTTCATTCTCCAAAATCAAGTAGAGAGCTCATTGAGCTTATTAAACAAAATGTTAAACGTAGAACAGGAGAACTATTAATTACCTTTAGCACTCAGAGTTTAGCCGAAATGGTATATGTATGTAGGTCAATTGAGAAACATGCCCAAAATGAGGCTTTAAGAATCAAGCCACCTTATCAACAAGGTAATTTAAGAAAGCACGTCAGTGAGGTTGATTATACGCCTGAGGAACAGCTATTAGATGTTAGTGCACTTCACAGTTCACAAAGCCTACAAAATCAATCCAATTATATTTGCTATAACTGCAAAGTCAAAGGACATTCGTTTGTGCAGTGCCCTGACCCTCAACGTAGACTGTTTTGCTACAAATGTGGCATGGACGACACGACAACGCCTAACTGTCCGAAATGTTCGGGAAACAGAAAACGGGGCAATCCCACCACCGGGGAGTTTTGCCAGCCGAAGGAAAACCCGGAATCGAAGTAACCCAAAAACCCGATCAGACCCTTAAACCAGAAAATTTTAAATTAACAGATATAACAAAACATCCTGACTTGACAAACATACCCAATTCTTCTACAATAAAAATCTTAAAACGAGAAATGACCGATAAAGACAAAGCTTCCATACAAATTCAGCCAACGATTTCATTACATGAAAGATTGCAAAATTACTATGATATTCGAAAGAGAATTTTTGCAAAAGTCCCTAAAAAAATTCATAAACTTAGAGATCGCTTTAAAAACAAAGTGATTGCATACCGGGAAATTTGTGCTTCCTCTCTTTACGATTTTAACGACCCTAGACCATATGTTGATGTCTTTATTTTTGGGAAAAAGATGCACGGTCTTTTAGACAGTGGTGCAAGTATCACTTGTTTAGGATCTGGATGCTTAGAAACACTTCAATCACTAAAAATTAAATATAAACCCTTCCATTACAACGTGAAAATGGCTAGTGGACAATCACAAGCCATAGTTGGTGAAATAACCACCACAGTTGAATACAAAAATATTTCAAAAGATATAAAAATATATCTGGTTCCATCTCTGGAACAAACTCTGTACCTTGGTGTCAATTTTTGGAAACAATTTGAAATAGCTCCTACAGTTATCTCTGAAATCAGTACATCCACCGATCGTGTATGTGATCCAAATGCTCATCAACTATCAGTTGAGGAAAATATTGAGATCGAAAATGTTATAAGTCAATTCCCGTCTTATGCTAAAAAAGGACTTGGACGGACGACGTTAGAACAACATATAATAAACACGGGGGATGCTGAGCCCATTAGACAAAGGAATTATCCTGTGTCTCCCGCCATCCAAAAACTGATGTATGAGGAATTGGATAGGATGATAGCATTAGATGTCATTGAAGAGAGTGAAAGTGCATGGAGTTCCCCAGTCGTTCTGGTTCGTAAACCAGGGAAAAACCGATTGTGTCTTGACTCTCGAAAATTGAACAAAGTGACCCAAAATGACGCCTATCCATTTCCTCATGTGGAGAATCTGCTGAGTCGTCAATCGGAGACACACTACATTAGTAGTGTTGATTTGAAAGACGCATTTTGGCAGATTCCTCTAGCTGTGGAGTCACGGGAGAAAACTGCGTTTAGTGTGCCTGGCAGACCCCTGTATCAATTCAAGGTCATGCCCTTTGGCCTGTGCAATGCTGCTCAGCGTTTGTGCAGATTAATGGACAAGGTGATACCTAACGAGTTGAAACAGAGTATATTTGTTTATTTAGACGACCTTCTAATAGTTTCACGAACATTTGAGGAACACATTACAACGCTTAAGATTTTAGCTTCACTTTTACACAAGGCTAATTTAACGATTAACCTTGACAAATCAAAATTTTGTTTCAAGGAGTTGCGCTATTTAGGTTTCATCGTCGGAGGGGGTTGCATCAAGACTGACCCAGAAAAAGTAAGTGCCCTACAGGATTTCCCAGTGCCAAAAAGCCCACGTCAAGTAAGACGTTTTTTAGGTTTAACGGGATGGTACAGACGCTTTGTCCCGAACTATTCTGCTCTCGCTTCCCCGATAACCGATACACTAAAAAAAAGTAAAACCTTCATTTTCACTCCAGAAGCCAACGAGGCATTTGAGAAATTAAAAACAGCATTGACTACATCCCCGGTATTAATTAACCCAGACTTCACCAAGCCTTTTATTATATTGTGTGACGCATCGTCAACAGGTATTGGTTGCGTCTTAAGCCAGCTAGACGAAAACAACATGGAAAAACCAATATATTACTATTCCTACAAACTGAATCAGGCTCAACGTAACTACAGCGTCACGGAGCTTGAATGCTTAGCTGCGGTGTTAGGGGTAGAAAAATTTAGACCTTATGTTGAAGGTCACGAATTTAAAATCATAACAGATCATTCAAGTCTTAAATGGCTCATGAGCCAAAAAGATCTGAGTGGCAGGCTAGCTCGTTGGAGCTTAAGACTTCAGAAATACTCGTTCGTAATTGAGCATCGAAAAGGGTCGCAGAATGTTGCCCCAGATGCTCTATCAAGGGTATTTGCAGCTGATGAAATAATTTTCAAAGATCCTTGCGATGTTCTACAGGTGGATCTAACAGATCCGGAATTCAAATCGGAGGAATACCTGAACTTGATCAGCACTATAAAAAAGAACAACTCTCAACTACCTGACCTTCAGATTTCCGATAACTTCATTTACAAGAAAGTAAAACATTGTACTGGAGATCCCATTCAAGACGACTGCGTGTGGAAATTATGGGTTCCATACAACTTGACACGCCAATTGATTCAGTTAGCTCATGACCCACCTAAGGCCTCACACTGCGGAGTTGCAAAAACCCTATATCGCTTACGAGAACGATTTTACTGGCCTAATATGGCGGTTCAAGTAAAATCGTTTATCGGAGAATGCATAACATGTAAATCCTCAAAAGCTCCAAATCAGATTCTTAAGCCGCCAATGGGTCAGTCCTTCGTAGTTGATAGACCTTTTCAACATTTATTTATAGATTACCTTGGTCCTTATCCAAGATCTAAAAGTGGTAACTCTTTTATAATTGTTTCTCTAGATCAACTCACGAAATTTGTTATAGCAAAAGCGGTACGAAAAGCAACGGCAAACGTTGCAATACAGTTTCTAGAGGAAAACGTCTTTTCGCTCTTTGGAGTACCTGAATCTCTATTGTCAGACAATGGGAAGCAATTTATTGGCAAAGAGTTCGCTAAGTTTTTAAATTCCTATGGAACTAAACACATACGAACAGCTTCCTATGCCCCGCAGGCCAATGCTAGTGAGCGCGCAAATAGGTCAATCCTCGCGGCGATAAGGTCTTACATTGGTTCGGACCAAACAAATTGGGACCAACACCTTAGTTCAATTATGAGTGCATTGAGAACTAGTGTTCATGCAGCTATTAAAATGTCACCCCATGAAGCCCTGTTCGGGCAGAGTAAGATACAACATGCATCTGATTATGAGTTACTAAAACGACTAAAATGTCTTAACAACGCCGAAGTTGAAGTCCTTCCAAAAACCATAAAAATGAATTTAATACATGACCGCATAAAAGATTCTTTAGCACAAGCACATAAACTATACGAAAAATCATACAATACTAGAAGCAGAAACAGAAAGTTTCATGTGGGCCAGTTAGTTCTAAAACGCAATTTTGTATTGAGCGACAAGGCAAAAAAACGCAATGCCAAATTATGTCCGAAGTTTGTACAAGCAAAAGTTAAGAAAATAGTAAATAATAATCTATATGAACTCGAGGATTTGAAAGGAATTTCCTTAGGCATAATTCATGCTAAAGACATACGAACGTGATTGAGGAGACCATTTTCATTCCATTGTTCATGACTCAGAAGTCAGGAAAATGGAATGTGGTGTGCAGGTCACCATAACTAAACCAAAATTTTTTTATTAGATTCATACCCTTGCAATTTTTAGAAACTAAATAAAATTTGAAAAAAAAAGAACACGTATACGCCACAGTGACAAAATAAGGAATAAACACCCATTTTTTGTATTTATGGGAGCACTTCATTCAAATAATTGTTTTTAAATTTAATTCCTTGTGCGATTTTACACAAAAATATGTTCGCTTCAAGTTCGCGTCTAAACCTATTCGCTTGACGTCTGAATATATTCACTTCGAAAGAATGGATAAAGAATTGATCTGAATTCTTTCACACGAGCCTCGAATTTTTCGCTTTCTGGTTGCAAGCACACTTAACATCCGCGAATTGGTCTTTCTTACAACAACTTTCATTCGAACAACTTATCAAGGTAAACTTTATCTTTGAAACCTCTCTAAGTTTAATTTTTAATTGAGCTGAACAAAAGTTAAGAGTTCTTGTAACCAATAATTTATTATTAAACATGTTTATTTAATAGATCCGGAAAATAGAATTTTCTTTTAACTTATATGTGCGTTTCAAGAAATAAAATTAACCAAAGAAGTAAGGAATACTTTTGTTTCTAATGCTTATATTTTTTTTTATTAATATATATACATATATATACATATCTTTACAAAGAAAAGAAATCGCCAGTTTTCAAGAAAAATTCCCGCTGTTGCGATCGATAATACACATAACCAAACTAAAGAGACAGACAGTGTCAAATTTGAGTCCATCAAAAATCGAACCCACGCTAAAATCAAATTTCAATTAAAGAAAGCCACAATTAAAGAAAAATAAAGCGAACAAATTACGAAAACCAAGGCGAGCCAAAGAAAGGTATGATTTTATAATAAATATTTTGTTTTGTGGAATATGTTTAAAACATAAATACACTTTCTTGTCTGCAGCCGTGTTGAAGAATCAAAAGACTCTACATCGAAGCTCAAGTCTAACCTCAAACACAAAAGTCACACCGGCCTTTCTAAGCTCATGACGACACGTTCCTTTTACCGAGGAACTGTCGTCACAATAACCCCTCGATCCAAAAAAAAAAAAAAAATTCAAGAAACGATCATCAAAACCAAAAGTTGCATCATTAAAACAAAAGAAAACAAAAAAAAAACGAAAACCAAGTTTAATAGTGAATTTAATTACTTAAAAACAAAAAAAAAAAAACAAAATTTTTTAATCATATCTTTAAATCATAAAGTTATAAGTCACTACGTATAAAATCAATTAATGTGAAGCAATATTAATATAACTTAAAAACAAAACAGGAATAGGTAAAATAGAATAAACAAAACCTTAAAAAAAAAAAAAAAAAAAAAAAAAAAAAAAAAAAAAAAAAAAAAAAAAAAAAAAAAAAAAAAAAATTAGAAGAAGTAAAACTCATGTAAATCGTTCAAATTAACAAGAATAAAATTCTACCAACAGTGTATAGACGGAGCCAATAGAATTATCAACGCTGGCTGCAACGACAACTTAAGACCTGCTGTGCACATCACGTTTAAGTAAGTCGGTAAGTGATAAAGCTTTATTCACTTGTTTAAATTGAACGATTATTCTTATTAAAAACTAAATTTTGATTGCTTAATTTATATAATTACTTCTATTTAAATACCTATCTTTATTCTTATTTTCATTTAAAATAATTAATACAATCTATTGAACATTTTTGAAATTCGAGAGCGAAAATAATATATTTATCCATGAAAATCCATATCTAGGTGATTTAAATTTCTCTTATCCACTAATATTATTCTCACTCAAGCTCAAAAAAAAAAATTTTTGAAGATCAATAATAAAGGAGTAATGAATTTTTGACAGCACAAAAGTAATTCCATTAAATAAACCTAGTTAGTTTAGGAAAAAGAGATTTATTTGTGATACTCTTGAATTTTTCTGGAATTCGATTTTATTTTTTTATACACTTACATATGTTTGATAATACGATGAGCCGTGTTGCCAATAGATTATATAATTAGTTTAGTTAAATTAAGAGAACACAAGTGTGTAATTGAAATGTAAATATATGTATATACATATGATTTTAAAAGCTCTGAGTTCACTTATATAAAATGAAGTGAGTTTTGTTTTTATTGTACTTAAGGGAGTAGGAGTGATGATGCATGCGGACGACAAGATAAGAGAAAGCGTTCATTCGTAACGTAGTTCTTTTTTTTTTGTAAGGGGTTATTGATAATATTCCGAGAGTGGTTCAATAACATAGGTATTTTGACTCAACTTCGAGTTAAGATCGTGGGAGGGATACACTCTAGATCCCCAGAAAAAACCAAGGGGATCCAATGTATGTATATAGTATATAAAAAAAAAGGAAACTTCAGTCATTCATTTTTTTATGAATTTTGGATTTGTACATAGGCATGATTAAAGTTAACGGTAGTTCAATGGCAGGTACAACAACCCACCCCACCGACGAGCTAGTTGAAGGTGTGAGCGAGCATGCCGACCAGTACTATGCTAATTGAGCGCTTATTTTTCGAGTTGTCGTTTATCTTAAGTTATCCTGTGGTCTTAGGAAGGCGATGACACGGAACTTGGAAAATGAGAACAGCCTAACCGTTACAATGTGTAGAAATTGGGTCGGAGAGTTCCCAATTAAAAGTCCAGAGTAAGTGAACTGAATCATGGGAAAATAATTAATTAAGTGGTTATTGAAGAGCTAATTTAAAAGGACTTCTGTAATCATCATTTTGATTGATGAAAATATTTACAATTTTTTTCTCCAGTGGCTGCGGCCAGTGTTGGTCTGCATTTGTGTCCGTTTTAGCGCCATTTTCCATGACTTTCCGCAATGTTTCCGGTGATAAATTTTCGCATTGCTGTCGAAAACTCTCCTCAAGAGCCGCGGTTGTCTGAGGCTTGTTGACAGAAATCTGAGATGGTTAAATCGGACGATCTTGCTGGTCATGCCAAATCGACAAAACGGGACAGTACGTGACCAGAAAAGGTTTTTTTCACTATATCTATTGTCGCTAGTGCTGTGTTTGAGAGTGCATCGTTCAGCAAGCCCCGCTCATTCCATTCCGATTGTCAGAAGTCGTTTATAATGGCCCTGTAGCGTTTGCCAGTAACAGCCCAATCTGTTCTCCTGCCTTGAGTGGATATAATGGCTCTTCTTCGTACATCACAATCACATGCGGATTTTCAGAGTTCCAGAAACGAAAATTTTGCTTAAGTGGAAAAGGCGCCTCGTCGCTCATGATGATTTGTGACACAAAATCGTCCTCTTCGTTGTTGAGAATAAGGATGGCTTGACGGCAATTCACACGCGACGGACGATCAGCAGGCATTAACTGATGCACTGTTTGCACTTTGTACGGGAACATGTTCAAGTCTTTCACTTAAATTCGCTGCAGAATCCGTGAGGTGATGTCCAATTGCGTGGCCCGTCGTCTGGTTGATGTGTTTTCGTTCTCAGCAACATCGGCAACTACAGCCGCGATATTCTCAGCCACGCCCTTCATAATATCCTCTGGTTCCAGTCAGCTCGAGTCGATAAATGTTTGCTCACTTGGCCCGATACGATTAGGAAATCGACGTCGAAATTCATGCTCCACTAACACAACCGACATTATTGGTCAACAAAATCGACAAAATTATTCCGCTCTCTTGCAGAGTATGGCGGTACATTGCTTGTCTGTTTGTATTCTGCAGCTGTCTAGTTCACAAATGTCAAATATGATTGACGTACGACGCCATTTGCAAAAATTATAACATCTTCCGATATAGGGTGATTCATTTTTGCTTCACATTGTATAAAGCCAAAAAATAACGTCGGACCTCTTTATGATTTAATTGAGTAATACCTAAGTCATAACAAGTTTAGTAAGTTAATAAGTCAAAATGTATAAAAGACAAAATGAAAAACAAAATCGAATTAAAAAAAAAATTCGAAGAATAGAAAATAACATAATAAAAGCCTTCATCACCTGGCTAAAATTATACTTAAAACACTTAAAAAAAAAACAATTTTAAATACATTTTTAATTCGACTTTAAATGTTTTCCAAATAATTTCAAAATATAATTTAGTCTTAATTTTGACTTGATTGGGGTTTCAGTGTTCCAACTGCAAATTAATATGATACCATTCATTCATTTATTTATTTAATTGTGTGCCATTTTTATATAGAAAAAAAAGTAATTGCCTTGTCATTGATACAAGGCGTAAAATGGTATTAAATTTCCATTGACACCATGATTCACCATAAATGATTTTAAATATTATTATTTTCATTAAAATATTTTGTTGCAACATTGGTGGGTGATTGTGAAACAAAATATAGTAACGAGTAATTATTGGTAATTTTGAAACAAAAATACATTTTAATAAGTTGAGGGAAACATGGATATATAGAGGCAATAACAAGTTATCCTTAGAGCTTGGGAGAAACTTTACTACTGATGAGATGAGTAAAGAACCCCACTGGAAGCAATGCCAACAAGCCATCAGGAATGCTGCAGTAAAGGAACTAGGATTCTCACAGCCTCCGCCGAATGTGCTCAGGCAAACAAAGCCAAATAGAGGCTTACAGTTTGTGGCAGCAAAGCAGGACACGGGCTTCCCGTCCACAAGAGAAGGGATAAAAACCCCTGTCTCGGAAAAAAAGTATCATGAACAGCCTGAGGTCGAGGAAATACAGAGATGCTTTGGCAGAAAAAAGGTGCGGAACTTCTACGGAACAGTCCTTGACGTCCTGGAGCCTGCAAAGATAAGGAAAGAAACACTATAGAGGGAACGCAGTCGATCTTAACAATCTAAAGAGATCACTTCCACCAGTTGCTTAGTGGCTATGAAGCTCAAGATTTCGTCAACGAGTAGCCCCGTCAAGTGTATTTGGTTGATGATCTGGAGTTTCACCCAACCGAGTCGAAAAAAAACAGCCGATTACAATGGTCTACAGGCGGAGGTTTTCAAGCTCGCTGCAGATAATCTGGTATGGAGCATATACCAACTCGTAAAAAAAATTTGGTCGGGCCAAATTATGCCTGAAGAGTGCCATTTGCCCGATCCATAAGAGAAGTGATCGCCTTCTCTGTAACAACTACAAAGCCATTAGTTGATTGAGCATCGCCTTCAAGATACTGTCAAACGTATTATGTGAAAGCCTGAAGCCATTTACTGACGAAGTGATTGGCTTCAGACCTGGAAAGTCTACCATCGACCAAATCCTTACATTGTGCCAAATCCTGAAACCAAGAACCAAGAATTTAATATCGATGCACAACACACCATCTATCATCGATTTCAAAGCAGCTTATAACAGTGTGAACAAGGATGAGCTCAACTGTGCCATGTCAAGTTTTCGTATCCGTTCCAAAATGATACGCATTATCGGAATGACGTTGGAGAATGCTCACTGCTCCGTTAAAATTGGAAGAGATTAAACCGAAACCTCCGAAACTACCAAAAGACTTCGATAAGACAACGCGCTTGCATGTAGGTGTTTCAATATTGTTCTCGAAAGAGTGGTGCTCAACAACTAGGTCAACGCAACTGCCACGCTATTTCAAAAATCCACGCAATATCTTGGATAAGCGGATGACTTCAATATGATAGGAAGTACCGAACGAGCAGTTAGAGATGCCTTTTCCAGAATGGGGTAACAAGGGGTTAAAATGGGTCTTACCCACAATGAGGAGAAGACGAAGTATTATGCTGTCATCAAATAGAGTCGATTCCCATAGCAGACTTGCTCAGAACATCACTATTGATAGACTACATTACATTACATATTACACTACTCCTTAGATAAATCTACGAAGTAGAGGCACTGAAAGCACTGGCAACTGGGACCATCTGCCTAGAAATTGCAACAGAGAGGTGACACACAGAAAGAAAGGAGAACAGAAGAAACACATGTCAACAGCTCACGGTTGGTATTTGAACGGTCCCCCATCCAAGTATTAACCACGCACAATGATGCTTGATTTCGCTGATCGATGGGAAGCGATGCTTTCATCAAAGTCTAGGCCGTTAACACTATTGATAGATATAACTTCGAGGTGACCAGTGAATTTGTCTAACCTGGGCACTCTGCAAATGATATCAGCGCAGAAATCAAGCGTGTAGAATAACTCTTACTAATCACTGTTTCTTTGGGCTTAAAAGGCAATTGAGGAATAAAGACCGGAAATTGACAAGGAGATGCTGTGCAAAACTCTAATCGTCCCGGCCTTGCTCTATGGACATGGACCCTCTTCCAGGCGGATGAAAGCTCCCTTGGTGTCCTCGGGAGAAAGGTACCATGTCGGATGTATGGGTCGGTTTGTATGGATAAGCAAAATAACACCTGACGAAGACGATACAACCACGAACTATATGAGCTGCAGAAAGCCGTGCCCTGGGCAAAAAACTACGTGTTCAACGGTTAAGATGGCTAGGGTATGGTGAGCCAATGAACATTAACGACGCTCCAGCCCGTAAGGTATTCAACGATAAGCCGGAGCGAACGAGAAACAGAGGTATACCTCATCTCCGCTGGAGTGACCAAGATGAAGGAGATACACGCCGACTTGGTATTCAAAACTTGGGACAGCAAGCTTGATATCGAGAGAGCTGGCCGAGTCTAACTAATGTAAAGTAAGTAACAAATAAAGTACATAATAGCACTGCAACCTTTTGTGTTCCTTTGTCATTATTTGGTGAATAAAATTACCAAAAAACAAGAGACTTAATTTATTTCCTCAAAGAATCGGGCTTTAATTTCATTTGGGCTTGATACATTTTCTCCTTCAATTAAGCAACTTCTGCTCAATTCATAATATTCATCATTAGCTTGGTAATAAAGGAGGACATGTGGTTATAATGCCGAACCCTCATTAGCTCATATCCGCCTTCTTCCAATAGCATAGCAAACCATTTTCAGCTCAATTAACCAGCAACAGTAAGCCTATTAATCCCTAACACACATTTATACGCCCATGTCATTTGAGGATCCCATGGACTAATTGTAAGACCAGTTTGTGCTTAAATTGAATGCCAAGGAATTTAATATACCTATGGGCTTTAATAAAATGTCGCTATTACTGAAATTTTGAACTTGGCACTTTTGTAGCTCAACTTAAATAGCTGCCGTAGCATGGTGAGCCTTCAATTAAGTATTTCCCTTTTTTTTTCTTTGGTTCGTTCCCTCAAAAACTTTATTTTCCGGGTTGAATTAAAATGTTTTCATTTTGTAAATATCCCTTTGGTTGAATTAAAAAAAAAAAAAAAAAAAAAAAAAAAAAAAAAAAAAAAAAAAAAAAAAAAAAAAAAAAACATCAACAGTCAGCAGCAAGAACCGCAGGTGAATACTTTCACAATTTTCGTTGAATCTGCATAAAATACTTATTTTTTCGTCCAATGTTTAAATTGAGAAATCTAATGCAGTGGAAGAAGGATATTTTTTTTTGTTTCATTATCCTGGCATTTCCGCAAAGTATCTACTTCATTTCCCTTTTCACCTTGTTGGTCAGACGGAAAAATTCCAATGTTCAGTAATTGGATGAACGGTAGTTGAGAGTGAGGTTGCGGTGTGGTGGCACAAAAAAAAAAAAAAAAATCCGCCGAGGTTGGAGGTTGTTTTAAGGCACTGATTTATAAAGGTGGAAGATATTTCGGCAGATGAATTCGAAAAATTGCTAAATTGCTTTTTTGTTTCTTTGATTATTTTGGGTGGTTAAAGTTTAAGTGGGTGTTTCGGTGTGAATTCGTTGACGTCAAATATTTTTCAATCACGAAGTGATAATTACTGACACTTGCCTAACAGAAAATATGGCGTATCAACTGAAATCTGGGTTTCGTCATGTACAATAAAGTGGATTAGAACGTAGAGCAAGTTTTCTTACAGCTATTCGTACTAGGGTACCTTGCAGGCGTGTGGTCCAATTTTCCATGACTCTTCCGGATAGATCGGACTGAATGTGAACGGCGGTCTGTGTTTTGTTTACAGTGGTTAATTGGAATAGACCAGTAACCTCAGAAAACCACACAAGAAAAAAGGCTAGCGGGATCCAATCGCATGAGCTTGGTGGCAAATTCACGTCACCTCTGCAAGAAATAAACTTAAACTTAAATCCTTCAAGCTGAATGTCAATCGTGGAGCCCGATTAAGGAATTGGTTTTCATCGTACTGCAGAGTTCTCCTTTAACAGTGACCGACAGCGTTTTCAAAAAGGTACGGACCAATGACGTTTTCGGCCCAGAATCAACACCAAGCTTAAGTTTTTACGGATGCATTGTCATTTAGACAACCTCGTGGGGATTGGTCTGGACCCATTTACGGCAATTTTGTTTGTTAAAACAGCCATTCATCCATAAATGTTACTCGTCGCTAAAGATGATTTTTCGGCCGAAATTGGGCCCTCTTTCAAATGCTCCAAGGCCCTGTCAGCGAATAAACTTCGTTCTCTATGGTCATGAACTTTGAGCTCCTCGGTTAATTGGATCTTCGACGGGTGTAGGCCCCAAATTCACCAAGGCTGAGTCTGAAAAAAGCTGGGCCCTTATTATGAATTACGAAACGAACGGCAGAAAAAACGAAACTCGAAGAAACGAAAGTCATGGCGAAGAGCGATTACAAGATACGAAAATAGGAAGCAAAAAAAGTTGCCAGGCAAAAACGAAAAATGATAATTTTTAGCATTACTTGTAGGCCTAGGAGGTTAGAAATAACTTATTTTTATGTTTTTCACAATTTTATTTATCATTTACTTACATTTTTTTGCTCACTTAACAAAACAAAAACCAACCAAACAAAAATAAAAAAATTAATGACATTTGACAACTACCGCCAAAACGAAAGCTGAACAAGAGCTGAAGGCACTCGTAAATCAAAATAAGTATCGTCATTTTTACGATTCTCGTTTTTCTTAATCGCAATTTGACGATTAAGTGCTACTGCAATCGTTTTTCCTAATCGCAATTTAACGAATACGCCTTATTTTGAACGAGTATCGTTTTTCATAATAACCCCCCTGAGTTCTTGTGCACGGTGAGAAAACGACTGCCTGGTGTTCTTCTATACACTCTCCCCAAAGTGTGAAGTTACAAACTATCGTCCAATTGCTAAGCTTTCACATATTCCCAAAATCTTTTAAAGCATTTTGTACAAAATTTTTAAGTTTTCGTTGTAATTTTCTCAGTTCCCCTAGACGACACGGCTTTGTCAAAGGTAGGTTCACAAGGACTAACTTCGTTTAATTCGTATCCTTTAGCCTGTCAGTCTTAGAGAACGGAAAGGAAGTCGACGTTGTTGTAACAACTGATTTCAATAAGGTATTTGACAAAATCTCACTTAAGCTTATTCCATTCAAACCGTCCACCAATGGGCTCGAACTTATCTTGTTAAGATGGAATTTTTCTTAACTAAAAATCCGTTTCTACAAAATTCGAATCAGATCTACCATCTCTGATGACTTCTTAGCTACCTCTGGAGTCCCACAAGGCAGCCACTTAGGTCCTGTTCTTTTTAATTTTATTTTATTTAATTTTATTTTTTGTGATTGCTTAAGATATAAAATCTTTTAACATAGTAGTAAATTAATTTTACAAAAATGAACCAAAAAAGGTTACTTTAATTAATAAAATTGCAATTTACATCAAATTAATATAACTTCAAGTTTAAATTCAAATTAAAAAATGAAATACGTCAGATCAATACATTTTCTAGAAATGACAAGGCACTTAGATTTTTTAGGGTTTAAAACAAGACCATTCAATTCCGAACAATTCACCGCTTTCTCCAAGTCCTCATTGACACAAAATGCCCCATGCTCAATAAGTCCCAAAGGGCAGGCTAAAATATAGCTGAATGTCATCACCGTATATGTATTAGATAGGTTATCTTTTTATTATTAACGACATTGAAATGGTCATCAAATATTCCCATATCTTAAGACTCTGAACTAAGCTTTGTGAAACGATAGTCCACACAATTAACTGATACCTAGGTGACCCGGTCTTTATACATAACCTTTGTTTGCCCCCTTCTTGAATACGCATGTCAAGTATGGTCTCCTTATCAACAAATTCATGTACCCAGAACAGGAAGCATTCGACGTCGTTTCCTACGTTTCGCCTTTCGTGGTCTGTCCTGGAATAGCCCTTTGATTCTACCTCTTTATCGAGGCCGAGTTCTATTGATTAACTTGAATACGCTGGAAGAACGAAGACCAATTTGCGACATTAACTTCTTTCATGGACTACTTTCAGAATCTGTTGGTTTCCAATTCCATCTCTATTAATACTAATTTCGGTAACCTAAGAAATTCTCGTCTCTTCTGTCTATCCATCCACCGTGCTCGCCTGCAACGAACCTTTTATTCGCATGTTTCGGAGGATTAATTGAAACATTAACTATTGCGACTTCAGCCTCAGTTCACCCTACCTGGCCAAAACATCACAAATATAAGATTTTTGAGAAACGCTCCAGGTATAGTGATTGTCCTTATTGATTAAGGTATTAAGGAAGGATATTTATAACCGATAAGACATAATAGCAAAAAAATTACGATAAGCAGAGGTACAAAAAAAAGGTACTATAATAAGTTAGAAAGGTTTCCACGAAGATTGTACCTCGAAATTAAGCGAAAATTGAGATTACCAGATTTCATAAAGAATATTTTTAACGTCTTAAAACAATATAAATAACAAACTGGGAGAATTTTGAGAGCACAGAATAGAGAAAAGCTAGAACGTCTACCAGACTTACGCCAAATTTTTCTAACGACATATTTTTGCTAGGTCAAAATTGGTTGTACAGTGAAAGCTCTAATAAGCGGACACTCATGGTCCCCCAATTTTTGTTCGGTTATGAGAACTGTCCGGTTAAGGGAAAGCAATAAAAAAAAAACTTTTTTTTTAACTTCATATTAATTCTGATTAATATTGGATCTACGATCTACTTTGCCATTATCCACGAACATCTTCTTTATTTCTTGAAATCTCTCTTGTGTTTTTCCAATATTAAATCTAAAAAACTTTGCATAGATAAAATATTTCATGTCGTGGCTGAAAAAAAAAAAACAAATCTTTTTGCCAAAGCGCGAACCAATAAGTTTTTGTTGCCCAATGCATTGGCAATTTTACAACTTTTCTTGCCTCACCCTTTTTACCGTTATTTTAACGGACTATGCTCTAGTGAAATAGCCAGCTGCATTCCTCCCCTTAAACAATTCAACCGTAATATTCGCACTTCTAGGAATGCCCATCAGTTTACCCTTGAGCCCAACTTCGGACGTACTGTGAAGTACAGAGATTCGTTCTTTAGCCGTACTACGCTAATGTGGAATTCCTTACCACGCTCTGTCTTTCCCAGTCATTGCAATGTTCAAAAATTCAAAATCAATGTACACCGACACCTCCTTTCTGACCGCGTCCGTTTATGAGAGTGTCCGTTTATAGGAAAGTTATTTGTATGAGATTTTCAAAAAAGAAGTTCGTTCCCGAAAATGTGTCCGTTTAAGGGAACTGTCCACTTATTGGAGCTGTCCGCAAGTAGAGCTTTTACTGTATTTTATTTTGATAAATACCACCCCAGCAAGCAGTTCTATATTATATTGTAGCTTGGAATGGAAAATACCATAGTAAACTACCTTTAATAACTTAGTTAAGCACACGCATCGAAAATAATAAAAATGTCGCAAGGTACAGCGGAGATACTTTTTCAAGGATTCAGCATGATTTGTAAAAGATATCCGAGAGTCTAAGGTCAGTCGCAAATATTTGAACACGTTGAATTTCTCAAATACAAAACATTTATCACTACAGGTCAAATCACATAGAAAAAAAGGTGAGGACAACCCAGACAGCGGCAAGTGAACAATTTATATCTACGACACTTAGGCGCGTGGAAACAAACATTTGCATCCAACAATTCAGATGAAGATAAGCTATAAAACATTATCTTCGTTTTGGAGCTTATTACCAAATTGTGTTTTTTAAAAAAAACCAAAGTCGCAATAAGTCAAGATAAAAATTAATATTTGAAATTAGATATAAAAGACTATTAGCACCATAGGAAAGTCCAGTATCATCAGCAAAAGCTGCCAACGAGCCCTTGAAACTCAAAGTAAAAAGCGAATTGATGTATACCAAAAATAAAATTGGACCCAAGACAGAACCTTGCGGAACACCCAATTTAAGAAACATTGCCGATTTTCAAGGAAAGAACTCAACCAGTTAAGAATGAATCCTCTCTAAAACTAGCTTTCTCCAACTTTCTTAACAAAATATTTTAGTTGACCATATCAAAAGCTTCGGTGAAGTCAACAAAAAGGCCAGCTACACATTTTTACTTGCGACTTATAGTCTTGCAATTCTTTCTGTCTGTCTGTCTGTTCGACTACAGACTAAACAGCTCGGCCGATTTTTTTTAACTTGGTAGATATCATTTTTGATTTTTTCCACCCACACGTTTTTTTTTTTATTTTTTTTAAGACCAAAAATAACGGTACCTGCCATACGACTTTTTCGAAATTTTATAAATATTTTTTTTTCTCAAAAAGTGTTCGAAAAATTTAAGAAATCAAAATACAAAAAAAAAATAATTTAGTTAAAGGTGGGTAATGGTTGAAAAAAATGTTCAGAAAAATGGTTATTGAGGGTACCCCCGTGGAAGCATTTTTTTATTTTTGATTTTCTCAAAAACGGTACCACCGATTTTGATCTTTTTTGTAGCTAAAGCTCTCCAAAAATTTGAAAAGTAGGTATTTTGTATTAAAATTTTCAAAAAAAAATGTTAGGTTTAAAAATAATAATTTTTTTTTTCAAAACTCAATGTTTCGAAAACCTCATGCTTGATTTTTTTAAACTTCACAAATAAAAGTTTCTCAATATAATCTACATGTGAGACGAAAAAATTTATTTTACCTAAAACTAAAGGTACCCACCATACAAATGTTAAAAAATGTTTTCAAAAATCGTATTTTTCTCTAAAACAGCGCCTCGAATTTTGATAAAATTTTTTGTCTTTCAATTAATTTTTAACATCTTCAATGTAATAAAAAAAAATAAAATTAAGATATTACAGCGTGTACCTACCACAGAACCATTTTGTCTAATTTTGAATTTCTCACTTTCGACATAACGGATTTTGATGAGATTTTTTATAGAAATGCTTTTAAAAATTTAAAAAAACACTGCACACTCAAATCTTAAAAAAAAAAGTATTTTTTGAATTTTTGGAAAAAAAAGTTATTTTTTTTTTGGAAAATTCGATATCCTCAATATTTTTTTTTGCAAATTTAATTTTAATTCGCACAATTATAAAATAAAAACTTAAAGTTGGCGTACCAAATTTTTTTTCTTAAAAATGTTTTAAAAATGTTGCTTATTTTTTTAAAGAAACCACTACAACGACTTATAATTTTTGTTCTTGCATAATTTGCATAACATTCTCTTTTTATCTCTTACTACTAAAAGAATTTAAAAAATTAATTTTATCCATATGAACAGTTTTCTCTTATAACATCCGTTTTTTAAATTCCTAGTCAATTACATAGGAGCAAGTTCGTGCGACCCAGTCATGCATTTTATTTCTCATCGAGTTGAGACATTGTTAGGGAACAAAATTGTAACAGTGCATCTTCTGTCAATTTGGCTTTAAAAAAAAAAACAAATTGAGCTGGATTAAAATATATTTATAAAATTTATATATTTTTGCCACCATTTTTGTCAAAGTAGCTTTCTAAATTTACAATAAAATTAAACTTTTAATTTATTTAGAAGAATAATTAACTGAATTAAATAAACCTCACTATATGAAACTTCGCTAAACTAAGCTTAGGATTTTGTTAATATTAAGCAAATTTAAACTAATCTTTAAACAGCTAAAACAAACTTCAAATGCAGATGACAATTTACCTAAATAAACAAAGCCCTTGTCCGTGCATTTTGCTGCAGATCTTCTAAATGTGATGACTGCTGTGGAAAAACGTGAGCAGCTAGTACACAATTTGATATTTTGTGTTGATCAACAAAAATTTATGAAATGACTCTTTTGAAAAAGAAAAGAGAAAAAAGTGTTGCCATAATCTTTTATTTTGCACAGGCATCATAGATGATGTAAATTCTTATAAAGAGAAGACTTATGGAACCACCTGACAAAGAGCAACAGTTTTCTATTTTTTTATTTGCATCATTTCAATACAATTTTACAACTTTCGCAGTACTTTTTCACTACTATTCTACTACTATTTCGACACAACATTTCACAATGTTGCCTCTTAAATTTCAGTGTAAAAACCAAACTTCTCAAAACCGACTAAGAGTTAAGCTCTTGAAGAGAACAAGATACACAGTCGATAAGATTATAATGGTTGATAAAACAGACAATGGAAATCGTGAAATTCAAAGTGGACTTTGAACAGCGACCCAAACAGAAAGTGGACTTTGGACTCAGTGATGATCGTGTAAGTCGAATCTTTAATGCCATTTGTTGGCATGCAGTTCACTTTTTAAAGATCATACTTAAATGAAGAAACGCAAAGACAAAACAAAACGAAAAGATACAATTCAAGACGCAGAGGCAAACGTACAAGATAGTGCTATAGATACTTTGATAAACACGTTTCAGCTCTTGAGGTCTTTGTTTATTTCCACTCCTTTCGAATTTTGTTTCTTTTTTTTATTTGTTGCTTTTGTCTTGTTTTCTTTTGCAGTTTCTGTGCCTTCGTGTATTTTATACGAATATTATTTTTATTTTGACGTGAGTTGCATATATTATTCCCAACTTTAGCCTCATACTCGTATGTAACTGAATTAGCCATTCTGCAAGTGTGACACATTGTGTGGGTTGATAGGGGGTGTGAGTGGGACATAGAACCGCATTTTATTTATTTTTATTTTCTCGGTACTTAACATGAGGTTGGTCTCCTTAATTATATTTTATGAAACAAATTTTCGATGTTGAGTGCGGGTTGATAGCTTCAGATTGGTGGGACAGAGCTACCCACAATCGGGAGGAAATCGGACCGGGAGTTTAATTTAGGCAAAGGGTGTATTTTAAAGATAAATATGTGGCGATGGCAAAATGTAATTAAACTCAAATGGTCTGTGGAAGGAAAATGACATGAAATATATCGGGGTGAATTATTTATATCAACATAATAACGGTAGTTTTCAGTTGTTGTTTATGAAAGGAAGAGATTAATTGAGATTGAAAGGATACATTTTTTTTGAATTTTTTGTTTGTTTAGTTTGCCACACAGGGAATGTTTAATTGAAGTGCAATACAGATATGCAGCTTCGAGCGTATAGCATATGCATTTAGTGAAATTGACAGTTAAATTAATAGTATTTTTTGTGCAATTTCTATATTTTGTTGTGTCAAACAGTTTATTTAAAATTGATGGACAAAATGGATGAAATTTTTTGAGAGATAGGCAATTCTCACTTTTTTTAAATAGAGGGGATGGCAGGTTATATTTAATCAATGAAGATATGAAAATTATTTCGGTTTAAGTGAAGTGAGGTTGAGGTCACTTGAGCTTTTCATTGAAGTTTTATTTAAGTTTATTACGTCTGAAATGGGAATAAGTGATATAATATCCTCAGGTAACACTTTTTTTTGGTTTTCCCATCAATCCAATCTTTTGAGGAAGATATCCATCTTTTTAACTTGCGATAAGGGTACTGTTATGTATAAGACTAGTAAAACAAATCAGACCAAAAACATAAATGTTAAAAAAAAAGAGCCAAGTTCTTCTATACAAAAACCTTTGTGTAACAAGTCAGTCGTGAAAAGTACTGAGATCCAAAAGTACGCCAAGTTCTTACTTCATGAAGGTTTAATACCGAATATTTAATGTGGAATAATATTGAAACAGCTGCAATGTAATAGAGAAATTTTATTATTTAATGATTACTGACTATAATTTGATGGGTTCACTGGTCAAGTTTTTAAAACCCTTCGAATTGGGCATACAAAAAAACTGGCCAAGTAAGCCCATCAAATTTTAGTCAGTAATCATTAAATAATAAAATTTCTCTATTACATTGCAGCTGTTTCAATATTATTCTACTTTAAATATCCAGTATTAAACCTTCATGAAGTAAGAACTTGGCGTACTTTTAGATCTCAGTACTTTTCACGGCTGATTGATAGACAAAGGTTTTTGTATAGGAGAACTTGGCTCTTTTTTTAACATTTATGTTTTTGGTCTGATCTCACTCCTCGTCCTACTAAAATCAACTTACTTTATAGCTTCCTATATCTTTTGGTATATTTTCTTTTTGTTATTGGTTGTTTTGATTTGCGCTTCCATTGTTTCTGCTTGTCCTGGCAAGATGCCTACCTAACACTACCATACCTAACCTACCTTAATCATAAATACTAGTACCTACATCCGCTCAAAGTAAAAAAAAGGCAATAATTGTTGAGGATGCGATGTTGTTTTTGTTGCAATTTCAACTTCTTTTTTTAAATGAAGGTAGCCCACCAATTAATAACCTAATTACTGGTTTGATTATAGTTCACATCACAGTTAACATTTTTTTTATGTAAGCTCATAATTTTTTCAGGTATGCAAATGATTTCTTTTTTCATTCATATTAACATGAACAAAACATAGTAGATTACCAAATCGAGCACTCTAGTTCTAAGAAAAGTCCTGAGTTTTCAAAATGCATGTATAGTTTCAAAATGACAATAAAAAGACACTTCGAATGAAAAATCTTAGATTTTATAATTTTCGCTTGGAGTGTACATTAAGCTTTACCACTCTACCAAATTTCATCATTCTACGGCAATCGGAAGTGCTCCTTATAAATTAAACATTTTCGTACAAAGTGGGTGGATACCACGCCCTCTGAATAGAAAACCTCAATTTTAATTTTTGTTCCTTTATATGCAATTTGAGCCCTACCGTTCTACCAAATTTCATTGTTCTACTGCAATCGGAGGTATGCCATATATAATTTACACCAATTCGGAGAAAGTGGGCGGATACCACGCCCTCTGAAAGGAAAACCTTGGTGTTTATTTTTGGTCCTTTATGTGCAATTTAAGCCCTACCGGTTCACCAAATTTCATCGTTTTACAGCAGTCGGAAGTGCTCCAATCAACCAACACCAATATTCGGAGAAAGTGGGCGGATACCACGCTCCCTGAATGGAAAACCTCAAATTTGCGATTTTTTCCTCTGCTTTCATGACAAGACCTACCGTAGTGCAAAATTACAATACTCTACGATGTCGGGAAGTGCTCCATAATTTTGATGATCTGTCTGTCAGTGAGTGAGTCAGTCAGTCAGTTACGGTTTTTGTGATTTTTAAGGCCTTATATCTCCGGAACCGCTTATGCTAGAAAATAGAATTTCGGTGAGGTGCCTGTGCCTGACTAGCTTAGCAAATATTCGGAATTTTAAGTTTCTGAGTTCATTCGTACTGAAGATAGGGAGGGGTCTAAAACCGCCTTAGTTTGTTCCTGTAAAAAGGGTGTAGTGCCAGAACTTGAAACCATTTAGCAAATCTTTAAATAATACAAAACAGTAAGCAAGTGGACAGTTCAACGAGCCCTACATTCGGCTGGCTTTAGAGCCTTGGAGACAAAAAAGAAACCTTTGCTTTCGAAGACAAATATTAAAGCTCGACTTGAGTTTGTGTAGAAGTATGAGTCTTGGACAGATGATGATTGGAGTCGTGTCATATGGTCAGATGAAACAAAAAATTAACAGATATTGTACAGATGGAAGGCAATGGAATTGGAAGAGAGAAGGACAGAAAACGAATTTAAAAGATTTCATTCAAATAGTAAAGCATGGAGGGAGAAATGTCAAAGTCTGGAGCTGTATGACTATTTATGGAACAAGTTCTTTTCGGAAAATTGATGGCATCATGAAGAAAGAAATGTATCTTGATATTTTGCAAAATAATTTAACAGAAACTATTGAAAATATGCCGGTGCCTGAAAATGAAATAGTATTCCAACACGACAACGACCCCAAACATACTGTAAAAATGGTTAAGCAATGGTTAGAAAACCGAAATTTTCAAGTACTATAGTGGCCTGCACAGAGTCCAGACCTTAATCCGATAGAAAATTTATGGTCCTACTTAAAAAAGGCTTTGTTGAACAACTACGAATCACCACCATCGTCAGTCAAAGTTCTTTGGGAACGGGTTCAAGAACAGTGGGATGAAATTTCTCCTGAATATTGCTATAAACTCGTCAAAAGTATGCCGAGACGATTGGCAGCAGTAAAAAAAGCAAAAGGACTCTGGACAAAATATTAAAAACTTGAAAGTTAATTCTTCCTACAGTGCAGCGGTGCAAAAGTGGTCCAATATAATTTTGTGTTTATAAATACATAACAGAGGTGTTACTGATTTAATTTCTATTATTTAAGTTTATTTGATGTTCAATATACAAAAAATAAAATGTTGGCTAAAAATGGTTATCTCGATTTAGTTTTTTTTCATAGGAAGCATGAATATCTCTTACTTTTGGGACAGTTTTGCACCTAAGTGTACATACATACATATGCATGATGTCTAATTTTCTAATATTCTCAACTAAAATTTCAAAACTTTTCTGGAGAATGCCACGAAAGAGATATTTACAAAGTCATATGAATAATCTTTATGTTCGTTTCAAACTTGAAACACCCTATGCTCTAGAATTAACCCATTTGTGCGTCTCCTCTCTAGCAACACCCCCTGTTCAACACAAAGTCTAAAACATCAAAAATTTCAACACCATTTCTTCATGTTGGTTCGTAGCTATGTAGGAAAGTATTCATTTCATATTTTAATAGAAGGGAAATGTCTTTATGCATACCTATATTATAAAATAATAATACACCTCCTTCACGACGTTATCTACCCATTAAATTTGCGCGTACACTCCTATGACAAAATTCCCCAGCTGCATTAATTGCTAAGGCAATTTCTCAACGCTTTTTCTCACCATCTCCATCAGTCCTGTCCGCCTCAAGCAGCCTTGGCGCTCTGCCTCCCTAAACCCACCCAACCGGAAATTTGTCTGGTTTTTGTGTGATCACTCGGTGAGCACGTGCCATTAAATTGTTCATTTGAAGCGGTATGCACACCACACAGGCATACTGGCTGGAAAGAAAATGGCAATGGCAACGGCAACGGTAGCAGAGAACCAATATAAAATGAAAATAAAAACACAAACGTCAATGAACAAAAAAAAAAAATCTAAGAGCATTGCAAACCGGGTAACAAAATGGCAAAGAAATCTGAACCAAAAAGGTTTTCCTTTGCGTCTTTGAGATGCTTTTTAAGTTTATCGTTTGTCCTCATCTCACTTTGTTTCGGGATGAACTGCAATGTCATTGAAATCAGAAACGGAGAATCCATGTTCGCTTATGAATCTTTTATTAGAAGATTTTTTTTCCTCTTTGTTTGCGATATCAGAGACTTAAAGGGCAGTTTAAGGACTTGTGAAAAAAATGAAACACGAGATTTTAATGAAAAAGTCCAGATGAGAGGGGAAACATTATTTGGATCTCGTCAGTCCTAGTTTAATCATATTGTAGGTATCCTTAGAGGGTTTGAATTCGTAATCGATTGCTAGTCTAGTACATTCTCTTAGACGGCTACTGTTAAAATTTCAGCCGAATCAGACTCGTAGTTTTGTTTTGACCACGTCAGCTAGTCCGCGAATTTTAGAAAAATGGAAAAAGAGCAATATCGGTCGGTGATTCGATTCTTGTGTTTTTGGAAGGGACCATCAAAAATTGGTATAGGTACCGAGTTTCAACGTGGTCGCACATCGGTGTTTAATGAGCTCCGCCCAGGTGCCCCAAAAATGGCTACCACGGAGGATAACGTTTCAAAAATCCACGATCTTGTATTGGCAGACCGCCGATTGAAGGTGAGCGAGATAGTTGAAACAGTAGGCATCTCAAAAGACCGCGTGGGTCATATATTCCATGAAATTTGGGGCATGAGAAAGCTGTCGGCGCGATGGTTGCCGCGTTTGCTCATTCCAGACAACAAGCGCAACCGTGAGACCACTTCAGAGGAATGTTTAAAGCTGTTAAGGCGCAATCCGGAGGAGTTTTTGCGTAGTTTCGTGACTGTCGACGAAACAAAGATCCACTGGTACACACCAGAGACCCAGGAACAGTCGAAACAGTAGACTTTTACTCGGCGAACGTGCTCCAAGGAAGGCGAAGACTATCCAATAAGCCGGAAAGGTGATGACCACTGTTTTCTGGGATTCGTAAGGTATTATCTACGGAGGCTGTTTGAAAAGTTCTCGGCCTAACATAGAAGGCGTTGTTTTAATAAATAACTTTTAATTCCTCAAACAGCCTTATATATAATATAATAATTGTATGTGAAGTTTCATTGAAATTGGTCGCGTACTTATATCAATGCAATTTTTTGTTTGAACGAACCTATTGCTAACAACGAAAATGGTAAAAAAATGAAATTAGAGCCGTCATTAAATATTTGGTCAAAAAGAATATGACACCAAATCAAATTAAAGATGACTTCGATGAGACATTGGGGGAATCTGCACCTTCGTATTCCACGTTTAAAAAGTGGGCAGCCTTATTTAAACATGGCAGACAGAGCGTCGAAGATGATCGCAGAAGCGGAAGGCCAACAACATCCACCTCTTCAGAAAACGTCGATAAAGTTCCTAAAATGGTTTTAGACGACCGAAGGTTAAAAGTACGAGAAATAAGCAACACCATGGGGATCTCTTCTGAGCGGGTTTACCACATTTTGACCGAAGAATTGGGGTTGAAAAAATTGTCCGCAAGGTGGTTGCCGCGTTTGCTGAGCGAAGAACAAAAATTCAATCGAGTTGAAATCTCTAGAGAGAATCTAGCGTTATTTCGGAGGAATACCAGCGATTTCTTGAGAAGATTCATTACCACCGACGAAACATGGATTCATCACTATATTCCTGATACAAAGAACAATCAAAACAATGGAAGTATAGCGCTTCTGCTCCACCGAAGAAAGCCAAGTCGTGTGCTTCAGCTGGGAAAGTGATGGCGTCAGTCTTTTGGGATTACAAGGGAATTATTTTTATTGATTACCTTCCCAAGGGCCAAATTATCACTGGTCAATACTTTGCAAACCTGTTGGACAAATTGGCTGAAAAAGTTGCCGAAAAAAGACCAGGATTAGCCAAAAAGAAGATCCTTTTTCATCAGGATAATACTCCAGCACACAAGTCGGTTGTTGTCATGGCTGAACTCCATGAACTTCGATTTTGTGTATTGAACCACCCCCCTTATTCACCTGATTTGGCACCATCAGACTATTACCTCTTTCCTAACTTAAAAAAACATTTGGCGGGACGCAAAATCTTCACCAACGAGGAGGTGATTGCTGAGACGGAGCGGTTTTTCGAAGAGTTGGAGGAATCGGCCTATAAAAAGGGTATAGAAGCACTGGAACACAGATGGAATAAGCGCATTGATATACGAGTAAGAGGAGAATATGTCGAAAAAGATTAAAAAAAAAGTTTTAAAATTTATTGCGTTTTATTGGTCAGGCCGAGAACTTTTCAAACTGCCCTCGTACATCGACTATCTAGAGAAGGGCAAAACGATCATAGGGCTTTACTATGCCGAATTATTGGGTCGCCGAATTGAAGGAAAAACGGCCACATTTGGCGAAGAAAAAAGTGCTCTTCCACCATGACAACGCACCGGCTCACACCTCCGCCCGTCGCCACGATCAAATTGGTCGAATTGCACTACGAACTGCTGCCCCATCCACCGTGGTCTCCAGGTTTGGCCCCGCGCGACTTTTTTTTTGAAAACTTAAAAAAATCAATCGCCGGCAGAAATTTGAGTCGAATGAGGAAGTCATCGCCGTCGAGGAGGCCTACTTTGCAGACCTCGAGAAAACCTATTTTTCGGATGGGTTAAAGAAGTTGGAGCATCGCTGGATCAAGTTCTTATCGGACCGCCCTTGTATATAATATTTTATTTAAAATTGTGACCCTTGAGGTTGAGAATTTTCAATGAAATGTAGGGTGAAAAATATGGAACTGTTCTAATTTGCATTTTCAAAAGAAGTTAAAAAGGCACATATACACGCATATAAAATATACATTTTTTCTTATTTGAAAGAATGACGACGAGGTCGGACAGATAGTCAACGCATCGGTCGGACGACGAAAACCAGGCGAAAGGACCATGATGGCGGGACGGTCGACGGATGATGACCTGAGAGCTCGTGAAGCTGTCCACAGATGAAACTTTTGTTCAAGAAAAATGTTGAAGAAAGGTAGTGTGGTGTATCGAGCAAATTCAAATAAAAGACTTAATTTCGGATCTTGTCGTCTTGATGGTTTATTACTTGAAATCAAAAAGCGCAAAAACAGCTATAGAGAGCTGTATTTATAAAGACTACATAAACGGTAGTTATGTATGACATATTTAAATAGCGGGAGGATCATACGATCAGAGAAAACAAGTTATCTCGGTTTCTATTTACTTGAGCTTGCTCGAATATGAGCAAACAACAGTCTGTTGTGCAAGTGCACAAACATTCAAAAATAAAATCAATTATTGCCTACAACTCGGCCATTCTGACCGTATAATCGTCCCGATTACAGTTTAAATGATTATATATTTCTTAAACATCAATAAAATAGTTATATTATTTTTGTTCACATTGAAAATGTTAAAAAAAAAATTAAAACATTAAATTTTCAGTTAAACATTTTTGAAAGTTTTATAAAACAAATCATTTTTTCGTTCAAAAATAACAAAATCAAATTATTAGAATAATAGTTAAGCATTTTTGTTTTTATATTGGAAAATATAAAATATTATTTTCATTTTTTCAAACATTAAAACAGTTAAACATTTCATATAAAGACTTATATTCGAAAATATAAATGAGATTTGTTTTATTCAAATTAAAAATTGATCTTATTGACTTTTTTTTTGCAAATAAAATTAAAGAAAATCTAATATCTAAAAGAAATAGGAAAATATTCATTGACACTATTGGTGTAGATACATACAATTAAAATCATATCTAATTAATCGGATTAATCAGCTTTAATTTGTTTAGCTCCAAATGATCGCTGTTCAAATGTAAAAGTTATCGTTATTTTTAATAAGTTTGAATTCTTTGTTTTAAATTAGCATCTTGGTTGTCGTCATTCTTCAAATCAATGTCGGGCACCGCATACAGTCTCATATTATCAGGAGAACTAATACCTTTATATGGCAATCTTGTTAATTGTAAACCCTCTACGTCTCCTATGGCATACCTGTCGTTCGGCAAGACCTTTTTGACTTCGTATGGCCCACGAAACTTAGCCAAAAGTTTTTTGTTTGTACCTGGCGTTGTGTCAACGTTTTTTATCATGACATAGTCTCCTGGCTTATACTTTTTCGGGCTTTTATGACGACTATCGTAATACTTTTTGTTTTTCATTTGTTCTTTTTCAATTTTCCCTTTAGCTTCTTCTCTAACCTCATCTAAATTCATTCTTTCAGATCCTACATTGTTAACCAAGAACTCTTTAACTTTATCACAAAGTCTTCCTTTTTGATCCCTACCAAACAGCAGAGTGCTGGGTGTGAAACCTGTACTTCGATTCACGCTGTTGTTTATAGCAAACTCAATCTTATCCAAATTTTTGTCCCAATTACTAGTAGTAAAGGATTCGCATTCTTTTGCTAGCATAGGTGTTATTATGCGATTTATGCGCTCAACCTGACCATTAGATTGCGGTGAATGTGTGGCTACCTTGACATGCTGAATATTGGTCTCTTTAATAAAATCGGCAAACTCTTTCGAGGTAAAGCAAGTACCGCGGTCAGATACTATCCGGTTAGGTCTAGAAAAATTCACGAAATATGTTTTTAAACATTCTATTGATTCTTTACTTGAAGTACTTTTGGTCGAATAAAGCTTGGTAAATTTGGTGAAACCGTCTACCAACACAAGGATGTGTTTTTTGTTGGAACGAGATGCAGGAAAGGGACCTAGATGGTCGATATGAAGGGTGTCGAATGGTAAGTTTCCTTTTGGAATTGGATGAAGAACACCCTGTTTTTGTCCAGACTCGGGGGAAAAATAAATACACTTAAGGCAACTCTTAATCACTGTCCTTATCTTTTCCTTCATATTTGGAAACCAATAGATTCCAGCCAAATGCTCAAAACATTTGTCGACACCTAGATGACAAAGTGACTCATGATGAGTTCTTATTACAAGGTCCTCCATGTGAGATGGCACATAAAAAATAATCTTATCTTTAGCTTTTCGATATATCAATCCGTCAACCATTTCATAGTGAGGACTCTCAGACTTACTCAGATCAGAAGCAATGGAAACTATTTTCGGGTCATGTCTTTGGGCGGCTGCAAGTACAAATTCAAACGATTCATCGTCAACATGTAAAATGTTAAAAGATCTACTTAAAGAATCGACGTGCAACATTCGATCACTTTTTCTATGTTCCACACAGTAATCGTAAGTTTGTAACTCTAGCGCCCATCGTGATATACGCGGATTCAATGTTTTTTTGTTCAAAGTTAAAACAAGTGCCTGACAATCCGTTACGATCTTAAATGGAATGCCTAGCAAGTAAATTCGGAATCGCCTTAAAGCATAGACAATAGACAAAGTCTCAAGTTCGTAGCTATGAAACCTGCTTTCAGCATCAGTAGCTCGCTTTGAGAAATAGAATACCGGATGGAATTTGGCATCGCTCTGTTTTTGAAGCAAAACTGCTCCAAAGCCATGCGAGCTGGCATCGCAGTGTAACTCTGTAGGGTTGTGGGGGCTATAAATCGATAGCACTGGAGCTGAAATCAGTTTTTTCTTCATCAAATTAAAGACTGCTATTTCCTTAGGACCAAACATGAAAGTTGAGTCTTTCTTCAATAAATCATAGAGAGGCTTTGCCACATTGGCGAATTGATGGATAAATTTCCTAAAATAGGAACAAAGTCCCAAAAAACTATGGATGTCTTTAATTGATGTAGGTAACGGAAAATTTTGAATTGCTTTGAGATTAACATCATTCGGACTTACACCAGCTTCGGTTATCTTATAACCTAAATATGTTATCTCACTTTGTAAAAATGCACATTTATCAAGCCTAAGTTTCAAACCTTTATTGGCGACTATTTCCATGACTTTGCTCAAAATATCTAAATGTTCTTCAATGGTCTCTGTCGCGATTAGGATATCATCTAAGTAAGTTAAAATCTTCGATTGTAATACCAATTTACCAAACAAGTGCTTCATGTACCGCTCAAAAACAGATGTGGCGTTTTTAAGCCCAAAAGGCATCTTGGTAAATTCGTATTGACCAATCGGGGTGGTAAATGACGTATATTTCATTGATTCCTCCTCAAGCGGCACATGGTAAAAACCATTTTTCAAATCTAGTGTTGTGTAGTATTTCTTATTTTTAAGTCGGTCAATATTATCCTCAATTAAAGGTAATGGGTAGTTATCGCGGAGAGTAATTTTATTAAGTTCCCTAAAATCTATGCAAAGCCTGAACTCTTTATTCTTTTTTTCGACCAGAACGATCGGTGACGCATATTGCGAACTTGACTCTCTTATTATCCCTTTGCTTAGTAAATCGTTTAGAATCTTTTCTAATTCTATTTTATGGGAATAGGGTAACCTTCGTGGTGCGCAATGGAATGGAACATCTTTAGATAAAACTATCTTCATTTTAAAATCATTCACATTACTATTAGCTCTTTCTACATTTTCGCAAAAAGCTGGCTTTACTACTTCTCTTACTATTTCCTGTATATTATATGGTATATCTGGATTGATTTTTAGATCTAACTGTAATTTTTCATCACTCATGTCAATATTCAAAATTTGTTCAATAAAATCAATTTCTTCATTAGACGTACTTACATGCGGACGACGACACTGACTTGAAGACGATAAAGACAAATTATTCATGCAAACATACGTTTCCGGACAACTACGTGATGATGACAATGATACATTTGACAAACAATTACACTTGTCACTGCTCGACAACTCTGGCAAAATTACATTTTCTTGATTTTCAGCTTTCTTGTTTGTTCTCTGTAACACCATACCAATTTTGTCGATGAAATTTCTCCCAAGAACAATCGGATAACTCATTGAATTATTTTTCACTACAAATAAACTTAAGTTAGTTTGAGAATTATCAAAAAATATAAAAGAATTAACACTTCCCAACACTTGAAGCGGGCTGTTGTTTACTCCACAATACGAGCGGCTGTTATTTTCCAACTGTGAGATCATGGACTGCGGCAAGAACTTCTCCTGAACGAAGCTAATCGGACTCCCAGAGTCCAAGAGTGACAATAGAGTACACGAACATTCGGAATGACCATTTGTGAATCGGTAACGAATCTCCTTCTCAAAATCGTTATGATCCGGACTACACTTGATGTCGCTGCGTTCATGATTTGCAAAGTTGTTGATTTTCTGTGAGATAACGTTGTTTACATCGTTGTTGTTAATGCCGTTGCTGTTGTTGGCTTTGAGAGTCAAAACCGGCTTGTTGCTGGAACAATTTTTTGCAATGTGTCCACGAACACCACACTTGAAGCACGTGAACTCTCTCTTCGCATACGAACCACGAGTAGGTGCATGAACAGTGTGTTCCGTTTTCTTAAATTGAACATTCTTATGCCTGTTTTGACTACTGTGAGTGTGAGACTGAGATGAGCTGGGCTTCGCTGGTAAATTGTCGCGACTATTGGTTTTGAATTTTTCGTATTTTCTTAGTGCATTCTTAAGCTGTTCCATGTTGTTGGCGTTGTACAACATACTTTTGTTAATCTCGGAATCAGATATGCCCTTGATGATGAATTGGATCAAATCTTCTTCTTCAATAGGGTTATGGGATGCTATTTCTTGCATAGACAAGACGTATTGCTGTATAGTTTCTTCTCGTCGTCTTTTTCTTGCACTTAGCTCACTAAAAATATCTGCTTTAGTAACAATGCGCTTAAACTCACCCACAAGTGCATCTCGCAGCTCAATCCAGTTTCGAGTTTTCAAAGACCTTACGAACAGCTTTGCAGTACCATCAAGGAGCCTCTTTCCATAAATGAATTTGGTTCGATCATCTAAATGAAGAGTTTCAGCGTACTCTTCAAACTGGTCTACCCAACGATCAATAGGAAAGTTGTCATCTCCGGTGAATGGGCACATTACGTTTTCCATATCTTTGAGGTTATAAGAAACATGTGGCCTTGAACTGGGATTTTCTTGAGTGTCTTCCATCTGCAGCTCCTTTAGTCTTCGCTTCAACAAAATAATCTCTTCCCTCTTTTTACATATTTCTCGAAGGTTGACAAGCTCCTCATCGATGTTGTTGTTCTGAACAGTAACTGATTGTTCGTACTGCTCTTGTTCAGATTCGTCGCCATCGGTTGATTCGGAATCATTTTGCTTACCTACGGGCATGAAATCTTGCACAAGCTTTCGAAGATTCTCTTGCGAGTAGCTCTGAACTGCTTCCTCCACTCGAAGTCTTAACACCGCTTTAGTGCCATCAGTTCTTAAATCAAGATATCTTAATATACTTTTAAGAATAGCAACAGTAGCTTTATTTAGAAACTGGTTAAAATGTTCCGACATTTTTTTACGAATGACTTTAATTCAACACTCGCCAAATTAAAACTTTTGTTCAAAAAAATACTTAGGAAATCGAATCTCACTTCTGAAATTTGTGGTGTATCGAGCAAATTCAAATAAAAGACTTAATTTCGGATCTTGTCGTCTTGATGGTTTATTACTTGAAATCAAAAAGCGCAAAAACAGCTATAGAGAGCTGTATTTATAAAGACTACATAAACGGTAGTTATGTATGACATATTTAAATAGCGGGAGGATCATACGATCAGAGAAAACAAGTTATCTCGGTTTCTATTTACTTGAGCTTGCTCGAATATGAGCAAACAACAGTCTGTTGTGCAAGTGCACAAACATTCAAAAATAAAATCAATTATTGCCTACAGTAGGAATTTATGAGATTTCGTTAAATACCCAACCATAACGGGCCAACCACAACTCCTTTAGTAGCTAGAGCGAAAGACATTATGCCATGCAATTAAAGCAAATATTTGTTTTTTTTTATAATTATAAATCGTTGTAGTGGTTTCTAAAAGCTTCTCTACAACAAATTTCATTAAAATCCGTTATGCCGATAATGATAAATTCAAAACTTGAAAAAATGGTTCTTTAGTAGGTACAGTCAGTTATTTAATTTTTTTTTTGTTAAATTAAAGTTCGTAAAAATTAATCGAAGGAAAAAAAAATGTATTAAAATTCTAGGAGCCGTTTTCGAGATAAATACGATTTTTGAAAAACCATTTTTTAACATTTTTTTGTGGGTACCGTTGTACCTACTTGTAGATTATCTTAAGAAACTTTTATTTGTAAAGTTTAAAAAAAATAAAATCGAGGATGGTGTTTTCGAAAAATTGAGTTTTGAAAATCCAAAAAAAAAATTTTAATTGGAATACACAATAATATTCATACAATTGGGGAGCCTTAGCATAAAAAAAAATTTATCAAAATCGGTTTTACCGTTTTTGAATAAATCGAAACCAAAAAAAAAAATGGTTCCATGGGTGTGCCATTAATAACCATTTTTCTGAACATTCTTTTTTAAAAATTACCTAGCTTTAACTAAATGAAATTTTTTGTATTTTTCCTTTTAAAACCTGTCGAACAGTTTTTGAGAAAAAAAATATTTATAAGATTATGAAAATAATTGTATGGCAGGTACCGTTATTTTTGGTCTTAAAAAAAAAAAAAAAACTGTGGGGAAAAAGATAACTTGCCTTATAGTACTTATAAGTCGCAAGTAAAAATTAAGTGTGCTATTTCTATTCTCGTCAAAAAAATATTACCAACAGTACCTCTCAGAACCGTTTTTTTTATTTTCGACATTTCGATTAACGGCTCCAACGTTTTTGAACAGCATTTTTGTACAGGATTTTCTTTAAATTTGAAATAATATTGTATATAAAAATATTCGAAAAAAAAATTTTTGTTTTTGGTTTTTGGAGAAAAAAATCCATTTTTTTTTTAAATTTTTTTAAAAACGTATCAACGATTTTTTTTTAAATTATTTCCTAAAATCTATTTATTAATTTAATAATACAATAGGCGTTTTTTCTTTTTTAGTTCAGAACAGAGCCTAAGTTGTCAAAAAATAAATTGTGTTTCTTTTTTAGTTCAGAGCGTTCAGAGCTTCGTAAATGTGTTTCTTTTTTCATTCTGAGCATGTTCTGAGCGTGTTCAGAGTGCGCTCTATAAGCTCAGAATAAAATAACTGAGCAGACAGAGTACAATGCTTAACACAGGCATTTGACAGATAGAAATTAAAAAAAAAATGTCGACAGTGTTCAGGTGTGTTTCAAAAAATACTCAGAGCGCTCAGAGCAGGCTTGGTTCAGAGGATGTTCGGAACACGCTCGACATGCTCGGACTCTGTTCAGAGCTCTATACTGAACTAAAAAAGAAAAACGCCTAATTTTGTTTGCATAAGTTCATACTTTTAAATCCATGTTTTGAATTTATTTTTACACAATTTTTAAATTTTAAAATACCCTTACATATGAGCAAGTACGTGCGATCTAGTCGTGCATTGGATTTTATTTGATTTAATTTTTATTTGCACAATAGTAAAAATTGACCTACCGAAATTTATTTTTAATAATCTTGATCTAGAGTTATAACAAATTAAAAAAGAAATATTGACCATTATCTGAACGCTGCGCTGTCAATATTTTGTTAAGAAGCATAATGTGAATTTAACCATTTTTAAAAATTAATATTTTTTATCAGTCAGTTTTTTAATCAGTCTATATCCAAAAAATGACTTTACGCATATTTACAAAATAGATGAATCAGCTGACAACTGATAAATTGCATTTTAGTTGATAGAAACCGTACCAATTTAAAAATCAGACATAAACGACTTTAGTAAACGTTGTTAATTGCTTGCAAAATGTCAAAAATTCTAAAAAGTGAACTGATCACAATGGAATTAACTGATCAATGCAGGAACAGAAAAATGTGCTCCTAAAAAAGAACTTAAAAGGTATTAAAAATTTTCTTCTTCTATTTCTTTTTGGACTTTGGGCCAACTTTTTCATAAAAGAACTTAAGTATTTGCAGGTGAAACATTTTTTCCGTCCTGCTGATGGAATGTAAGCACACAATTGTAGTACCATATTTAATTTCAATAACATCGTTTGAACCTAATTATTAATTATTATTTGAGAGTCTTAATTTGGTCACTTGAATAGGTATTTGGCAAAAACATATTCACAATTTAGAAAATAAATATTTTTATTTCAGCTTTTTTTAATTCATCAACTTCGTCATTTAAAACTCTTCAAAAAAAAACATTTTTGAATTTTTCGCCATTTTAATTGTGGCCAGTTTTGATGGGTTAAAACTATGCAATAATTACTAATAGATCAATATTATTATATTTAATTTAGAAGGTGAAAATGAATTAACGCGGTCATTTCCATTTGTATTTAAATGTGAACAAAAAACACTGTCGCATCTGGGACTTCAAAAATCCAAGATAAATGGTTAAACAATGTTTTCATCCACAATTAGTGACATTTCGGTGAGGTTTTTGTGCTGGAGGTGTCATTAGGTCATAGCTAATTCTATGAAAGTGAAGTAGGTGAAAACTTTGCAATTAATAAGTTGAAATGGCGAGGGATGGTTTACAGCGACTTTTGCTTTCAGCAGGACTGTTGCGCCACATACCACACAACTCGTGAAACAATAACTCTATTATGTGAAATATTTTCTGGAGCAGTGATTTCTCGAAATGAAGAATTCAATGGGCCACCTAGATCGTGCGATTTAACATATTTAATTTTTTTCTTTAGGGTTCAAATACAAAGCCTATGGCAATCCTCCACCAATAATTAATGCACTACACTTATGCCAAAATGTGGGACAGAATTCCAACAAAAGAATCGATTTTTGTAGGCAGATTGGAGGAAGATATTTTATTTCATTATTTACCGCAGAATTTTCACTTAAAATATAAATAAAAATATCACCACTTTCCGAAAACAAATTGCGTTTATTGAATGATTTAAAGTGACACCCCTCTCTCAAAAGCCCTTTATATTACCGATCAAATTTCATTCCCAACAGATTGATTTTCAATATAACAAGTTGGCAATGAGTATCTTCACAGATGGTAAGTACATACACACCAAGTGGAAATTCCATTGGCATTGGTTGCCGTAGCCATATAAACCACTTAGGTGACGTTTGCACTTGAAAATGTGAATTATATTTCCTTTTTCAGTTTCTGTGATGTGTTTATTGTGCACAACCACATTAAATAACCTTTTATAAATATTAAATAACCACAAATCGTACACGAACGGAATGTGCATATTATATCAGATAAAATACAAAATCCAATTTCATTACATTGTCATGAGAAAATGATTTTAATTAATAAACTACAGATGGATAAATGATTATGCATTACACAACTATTCACTTGCTCTTAGCACATTATTTGTTTAAATAATGATTTGCAATATTTGTTGTGTGATTTATTTCATAAATTCCATCGCAAATTGCATTGCATTTAATACTTGTTTGAATGAGGTGAAAATTGTTCGTTCTTGTTGATTCTCATTCTTTTGGGGAATATTTTAAAAATTCATCAGCTATTTATTCTTGTTTACTTTGTGTTGTCATATGTATATATTTATGCAATTACTATAGTTTTTAAGGGAGAATAATGAATAGACGATATCGGACAGAGATAAAAATGGAAGAAATTCAAATTATGAATCATAGTCCATAAGTCATTGTAGTTAGTTGCATAAAAAAACAAGCGAGTGTGGGAACTTAAGAGCTCAATTTTATGACTATGACTACAAACAAACATCGATAGAGAGTGAAGTAGAAGCCCGTTCCCTACTTTAAAATCTTTTTAAGGACTTTAACTTTGGCTTAATACAAGCAAAGCTTATTTGAGACAAACATATATTATCTTAGTTGGGCAAGTTTCGGAAATGAAAAGAAAGGTTTTGAGGCTTAAATGGGAGTTGAATAGGTTGCGCAAGCTTTTCAAATTATGTATCAAACGGCTAATAGGTTCGCTGCTTCCATAAGTAGTGCAAAAGAGGGTATTGATCTGAAATTATTAGGTTTGGTTTTTGGAGACGCACAGGCCGATCAATATTAACAGCTAAAATCTGTATGGCGAACTTGTTCAAAGGACTGCATACTACTCAATTTTTACCGATCTTAGCATGAAGGCAGACTATGCAGTGACCAAGGTACTAAAGATATCAGGCTTGTCTTGCATATTCGAAGAAATTAAGTGACGTTGGGTTCGAGGCTCTCTCAATTGACGCATCATTTTTCGAACAAAAATTAATTTCATCACTACCCTAAGACCTTGTTTTAAGCCATTACATACAAGAACGTCTCATAAAGCCATTTCGATGCTGCTTGTAATATCGAAAGTCTTTTGAGAGAATATTACTTATTACACCTTATACCTGAGCATCAGTTTGGATGTAGAAGGAAACACTCAGTAATTGACCAAGTGTATAGGATCAATGACGTCATTGAAAGTTTGTTCGGCGATCTGCTTAGATGTGTTGCACGTTTTTGATAAAATTTGCTACGAAAGACTAGATTTTTATTTTAGACAAGTTCTGCCTGAACGGCCGTGGTGCGATGGATGTGTGCTCGCCTGTCAACCTCATGATGACAGGTTCGATCCCTGCCGTCGTCTATGTCGCTTTAATTTCATTAAAAACCTTCTAAAAATTGTCATCAATGGGTTGCTGGTTTGCTCATAACATGTTGTTCAGGCATAACACTAACAACATGTAACTGAGTTAAACTAGTATGCCCACCAAGGATGAACACGAATAAAATAATGTGAATTATAAGCGACATATAAATAAGACACGGCATTTCTCCGCTTTAGCTCAGCCGCCATCCTTGGAGATAAAAATATCTGAGACAACCACCAACAGTCTCAGAACATCGTGCCACACATCTTTCCTATCCTTCTTTCTCTTCATTAACTTCACGCCCGCGCTGTGTTGAAACATTTACAGGGTAATCATAATCCCTTGAGCGCGGGTAGATTATAAAAAAAAAAAAAAAAAAATACGATTCTAAACGAATATATTAAGACTCTTTTGTGTATAAGAGATGGGAATGAGTAGTCAGATTTCAATTAACTTGTAGGAAACAACGTGGCTAACAACATCAACCACAACCACTTAAATAAATAAAGTGTAAGGTCACCCTTAAACTAAATTTTTTTTTGAAGGAAAGGTCCCGAAACTAAGCACACAGAACAGAACACAATTAGCATCCACGGTCCACTCAACTTCCGTTGTAAATTACGCCATTTTTTTGGAATGGCAAACCTTTCCGCAATCGACAACCAAATCGATCTTTCAATTTCTGACCGTCGAAGTGTGCACTCCATCTGCCATTCTTAGGCACCCAAAAAAAAAAAAAAGGGGAAAAAAGGAGAAAAAAACTCACCAATCAAACAGCAGCATTTTAAAATCATTGAAATCCTAAAACCAGAAAGGTAAGAATTAGTAGTAACTCATTAGTTGAAAATAAAGATGAGAACAAAAATTAAGAAAAGAAAGAATAGAGAAGAAAAGAAAACCGATTTTCCCCAAACTTAAGCCATTTTTTTTATTTATCTCTACAGGTCGACGAAAGGGGAGTACTGAAGTAGGCGACTGTAAAAGACAAAAAGACAATTAAAAACAAAAATCAAGAGAGAAAAACGTACCACGGTCAGCACTATCCCCTCTTCTTGTTGGTACTCCAGCAATTGCATAAATCTCTTGGTCGTGATACACTCGAGTAGATGTTCAGAGCCAGTCAAATTGATCTTATGAAAAGCCTTCCCGAAGCCGATCGCAATAAGACTCGGTTGGGCTGAAATTCTTGACGATCGATCTTTGGCATTTTTATATCCATTGTTGAAGTTAGAAGCTGAAAGGTTGAAACAATTGCAAACAGATTCGAACCCACAAGCATTCTATAAGTGGATTAAGACCACCGTCGATGCCAAGTATTACAAAGATCCGGGCTTTGTTACAGCTCGAATGACCGTCATATTGAAGTATATCACAGAGGAAACAAAACTAGCATCATCAACAGACACTAAAAAGAATCCTTTGATGATAAGGTTAGGCTAAAAATAAGATGAAGTAAAAACAAAAACAAACCAAACCAAAAGAAAAAAAAATCGAAGAGCCAGGTTCATAGTGTTAAGTAGAATTAGTATTTTTGCTAAGTAAATGAAAGTAAGAATCTGAGAATATGTCTCAAGAAGACAAAGTATTAGGGAAAGATAGTACAGTGAGTTCCAGATTTTATGTTACAAGAATTTAAAAACATGTTAGTATAATTTAAAGTATGAGAATAATCAAGTGTGAATTCTTCCGCTCCTCGGTAGCCTAAATCTCAAGTTGGATCAAGGAACCCAATTGGGTAATTTTTTTTTATTAAATATACTAATAGTGTCTAACCTACATAGAAACAACTATAATTTAAACATAAACAATAGAATGCCGAACACCGGAGTACGAGTGCACTTCTACATCCAGGACAAGTTTGGTGAGTAATTATTGATGATATTGTCTATTAATTTTTTCTATATTGGTTGATACTTTTTATGTTAATGCCATAAAAGGACAAAGTTGGTCCCTTTGATAGCATAACGATAAGATTTATAATTGCGGAAATTTAAAAAAAGTTATCAAAAGTGACATCATGGAAATATCGTGATATAGTAACCAAGATTACAAATTGATATTACCTGATCAAAACGACTGATTCTTAAAAGAAAAAGATATAAGCATTTTTTTTTCTCGAGACGTGGTGAACGGAAACGATTCTGTAAATGCGTCGACATTTTTTTTGTTGATATAAAGATTTAACGGGCAATGCAAGATTACAAAAGAATTTAGTTTTTGTTAATATTAAAGATCGAGTGAGCGGAGGTATGAAATTTATCATAAAGTAATGTTTTTTTTTTATAACTAAGAAGTAAAATACAAAAAAGAGATTCTGAAGTCGATCGGAATCATATCTAAGAATGTTATTGATCCGAATTACACCTAAGAATGTGATAAAATTATTTAAGAGAATAAAATAACATCTTATAAGGGTTCAAGGAAATGAATTTTGAGAGTCGTATTTTTTTTTCTATTTTTTTTCGGATCTAAAGTAACGATACACGCAATAATGATTATGGAGGATTAAGAGAAGGTCGAGGGGTATCGAGAGGTTGGAGTTAATGAGTTAAGGGGAGTTTATTTTTGTACTTCTCTATCCGAGTATGGGGGATTCTCATAAAAAAATATTTTTGCCACCTGAGAATCGAAGTCGGAATATGAAGATCAGTATCTTCGGATCGCGGGGTTGGGTATAGAAGGCAGAGGGGTCAAATACATCTGATTCTCTCAAATTTAAGGGGGTTTCTGAATTTATTCGAACCATACGAAACCAAAGGCTTCTTTCAGTCAGTACTGCTGAGAGATAGGGCAGGGCGAAGATTCGGTTCGAGAGACACGAACATCTATGTTCTCTACTGTTAGTCGCGTAGTTGTTTTGCTTTCAAAAATAAACATCATGGATGAAGAGTACATTCATCTACGGTTTGCCTACAGTTACAAATTTCGGGCTTCAGCACTTTTAAATTTCGTTTTTCAACCATAACTGCAGGTTAATAGGGTCTGTAAATCTAATGTAACATCGTCGACACTCCGGCTGCAAGATCCCCGCCCCATTCGGCGAGCTAAGCAAACGAGCATCGAGCAGGCCCAGGTGGCTGTTGAGTGAAGACAACCTCGTCTAAAAGTTATATATATTCGCGGATTTATAACAGAGTTCGGGTATATTCGACGGTATAGATGAGGAAAGGTTCCTTAAGGAATTAAGAAAGGTGTGATAGAAAAAGGAGTATATAATATCGAAATATTCCAAGAAAGTGGGGGGGTATAGGCAATCGTATCGACTTCAGGGAAGCCAATCTTTTGTCTTCCCTCACTTCTGTAAGGGATCTTAGTTGGGTTTGGGGGTGTAGTGGTCACTGGGCAAGGACGGTTGTTGCTTCTCATTAAATATGAGGAGGGAGATTCGTCTTCGAGGAGTAAACCTGAGACCTCCAAACTTGGAAAGTTCGTTACAAACTACAGGCTGGAGAACCACAAGGAAGGGTGCTAGGTCCATTATTTTTTTTTACATTTTATTCCAACGTGATTTAACTCAAACGGAAGACACTGACGTAGTTACGTTTGCTGAAGACACTGCAAAACAAGCAGTGAATAGAATGAACAACGCGGCTACAATTAAATTATGAAACGCTCTTCAATTGAAAACGTCAATGATTGGAAATAAAAATGGGGGATAGCACCCAACCAACTGAAATCAGTTCACGTGGACTTTACGTATACAAAAATTAATATATTACCAGTAGTTCGTAATACAGGTCAAGTTCCGTTTGCAAAAGAGTCAAAGTATCGCAGACGCATGCTAAAAGGAAATGCGAGAAGTCATAATTTGAATGCACTAAAGGGGTTCTGACTACCCTTAAAATGTTTAAGCATAGTGCGAGCGTTTAGGAAAGTTGGAGAGGATTTAAAAGGAGATAACGATATTGATTTCGAATGTCTGAATATTATAATGGGAGGGAAATATAGATGCGGGTAAGGCATTCCACATTCGAGTAGTGCGGCTAAAGAATGAATTTAACTATAAGTTCCAAGTTGGGATCAAGGTTTAACTGATTGGCATTTCCCGAAGCGCGTGTATTACGGTTGAATTGTTTTAACTGTTTATAAAAATAACGGTAAAATAATGAAAGACCAGAAACATTGCGACGGTGCTCGAGAGATTAAAATGTTTCTGTTATACTTCTATCACCTATCATTCTTAAAGCTCTTTTTTTGATTCTGTCCAAGAGACTCAAGTGTGTTATTAGAGCACCTGCCCAAATATTTTATACAGGCAGGCACTTAAATCTCTATGGAAAAGAGATATATATAACTCTGGGGCTGTACGTCGCGATTCTAAATTAAATAGCTTACTAACGTTTGAACATAATATATAAGAAACGATGATCTGCACAGGAATCTCCGGATTCCCAAGGCGCACGATGAAATAAATTTTTTTGCGAAAAAAAGTTTAAAACCAAGGCATTCAACTTGAAAAGACAGACAGTAGGAGATTTTGTCAAAGGCTTTGTTAAAATTGGTTGTAATTACTTCAACATCATTAGCATCTTGAAGAGGACATAAAGTTTTCGACATTTTAGCACATTAGTGGTGGAAATACTGCGCTTGATGAAGCCGTGTGGCCTATAAGATACTCTCCTCTATCCTACAAGACCGGATAACTCCATAAGCTAAAACCGTCATCGGACAATATCAGTGTGGTTTCATTCCAGGCAAATCAACAACTGATCAGATCAGGCGATGGAAAAATGTCTAGAATTTAACATCCCAACACACTATCTGTTTATAGACTTTAAGGCCGCCTGTGATAGCATAGCCAGGGTAGAACTTTACAAAGCCATGAGAGAATTCCGCATCGCAAATAAATTGACACGACTATGTAGGTTAACCATGACCAACGTAACAAGCCAAGTAAAAATAGCCGGATTGCTATCCAGACCAATCAACATCTTTAATGGACTCCGACAAGGGGACGGTCTGGCCTGCCTTTTCTTCAACCTGGCGTTGGAGAAAGCAATCCGTGACTCTGGTACGGCAACAAGAGGGACCATCGTCAACAGGTCCAGCCAGTTACTGGCTTACGCAGACGACATCGACAACATCGGAAGAACCGAACAAGAAGAACCGATTAAGCTCGGTAGACTTCGGTGGGCAGGGCACCTAGCTCGGATGAGCGAAGAGGAACCTGCTCGGAAAGTTCTTTGTGGTACATTCTATGGTAGACGACAGCGTGGTCGACCATGCTTCCGCTAGAGAGATGGCGTAGACCAGGACGCCCGAAGCTTTGGGGTGCGCAACTGGATGGCGTTGGCTCGAGACCGGGATAGGTGGAGAGACTTGTTGAAAGAGGCCAGGACCGGAACCTGGTTGTCGAGCCGATGATGATGATGATGATTATCTTATCTCTTCTTATTTAATCGTTTTTTAATCTAGTAAAAAAGCCATTTGTATTTCCCGCCCTAAGCAGTTTCACCGTAATACTTGCTCTTCTAGAACTGCTCATCAGTGTTAGCTTGAGACCAGTTTCAGATGGACTGTTAAGTTCAGAGATTCTTAGTTAAGGAGCACACCACGAATGTGGAATGTTGTAGCCAGCTCCGTTTTTCGAACCTCTCGAGCCATGTTGGCTAACATAAGGGGTATTCATTCGATTTTCGACAGTTAAAAATTCTTGGATATTTTACAAAAATCTGTAGAACAGTTTCTGAGAAAAAAAATATATTTTAAAACTTCGAAAAAAGTGTATGGCAGGGTACCCTTATTTTTGGTTAAGAAAAAAAAAAAAAAAAAAAAAAAGAAAATACGTGTCGAGGTCCGAGTCGCTTAGGCTTTAGTCAAACATATGCAGACAGAATGAATTTTTGTCCACCATATTGGACTCGCATAAGTCAGAATTAGACAAACAACAGATTGGTAGCAAATAATCTTCACATCGGGTCTCAAGTAGCTCGAGTAGAAAAGACTTTTAAGAGACATAAATGCCAATCTTGACTTCTTTGGGTAGTTATGTGCTCTTTGTAGTACAAGAACTTGTGCAAATAAGCACCTTAATACTTCACATAGTTTTTCTACTCGATATGTATGTATATGTATATCGTGTTTATATTTTTTATTAAAACAAAAAATCAAGAAAATTATATAAATTTGGGGTTTTTAGGCCATTTAGGAGTTTTCTTCTTTCACAAACAACTTTATCATTTTTTTTATCTTAACCTACTTCAATTTGTTATTTACTCTAAAGAAAAAAATAAATGGCCTTAAAATTCTGTAAATATTATTCTGTTGTTGCTTTGTCACGAATGCCTGAAATGCATGATTAAATACATGAAATGTATCTTGTAGACGCGACACAGAAAGTCAACACAGAGCTCATCAACTTTTATAACTGACCTGCTTAAAATGTCAAAGCTAAAATTAATAAGGTACTGAGAGGTGGTATGTTTGATGTCAAGTAAATAACCTTAGAAAGTCGAGGATAAAGCCTAGAAATAAAACACAAAAAATAAACATTATATGCATTTCTGGGAACTAATTTTTTTATTTTTAATACAAATAAGGTCCTTCGACAACAAAACTACTGACACATGAATATGAAAGTAGGTTCTAAACACTAAATGGTGTCAGATTTAAACGAGTCACATTAAAACCTTGCACTATCGGTGCTTTAATCAGCCTACATTGCTTTACCTTGACATTCATTGGCAAAGCTACTTCCCAGACTATCATTGTGTGACCGCAAATGTGAGCTATCGTCCCTGGCATCTGACTATCACGCTAAAGCATAGCTTAACCAAAAACATTCATTTGTCGCATGAAATTTGAAAATCGTGCTTTATGATTATTTCTGTGCTATGAAGATTAAATGAACAACAGCAGCAAAATGTTTCCATTAGAACGCAAGGACTGGTATTCAATTTAATTTTAATGGTGAACTATAATGAGTACTTTTATTCGAGTAAAGCGATATTAAAATGGCATCTATTTTAAATGTTCAGCCATTTTGTGTCGAACGAAAAATACCCTTTATCATGGATATATCTTTTTACAATCAGAAGATACATAAATAATGAAGAACACAAAACATGTCTGCTACTTTTTCGAACATTCATTACAAATGAAGCACTTTAGAGAAGTCAATAAGTCCCTGAAAATTAAAATAAAACAAATAGCGTCGCCACCTGAAAAGCCGTCATTTTGTTTGTCAAGAAGCATCTTTCAAAAGAACGCACCCAAGTTTTCAGAAAGATCTGTCAAATTAGATGGTTTTTCAATCAGGGCCGATAGAAGTTGAAATGAAATAGAACATGCTCTGTCTGAGGAATAAACAAAATTATTGTTTTATTTGAAAGACCCATGTATGCTTTTTCGAATGGAATATGACATCATTCAAATGTTTGCCTCATCTTCTTACGGATTCGTGCGATCCGAGTGGTCCAATTTTGAATGACTCTTTCGCATAGGTCCAACTGATTTTAAACGATTTTCTGTGTTATGTTCACGTTAAGGGAATCGGGAGTCAAACACAAGTATCAGGGTGGAACATAAACAGGCTCAACGAAAACCTTTTCAATTCCGTGATTGAAGAAGGAAAAAGAGCCATGCTTTACGTTCTAGGACCTGCGGAAATGAAAGTTGAAGCCACGATGCAACTAATTCGGCTCGCTTGGGATTTTTCAATGCCCCGAACAAGAAACGCCAATAGAAAGAGAGATCCAGTGCACTGGTGGACAGAGGAGATAGCTTAGCTTCGCCATAGATGTCTACAACTCCGGCGCAAAGTAATCAGGCGAAGAAGACGACACACTGAGCCAATAGAAGACGCCCTTGTGGAATAAAGAGAAGATGGGGTGCATTGTGGATACACTCTTCCCAACTTATCCTGTCAGGCTACCCGACACCACACTGGCACAAGGACAGGAATTTCCAGCTTTTAGTGAACAAGAGTTGAGTATAGCTATATAGTTGCTGCAAAACAAAAAAGCTCCCGGCCCTGACGGAATCCCTACTGAAGTACTAAAAGTGACAGCCCGTACATGTCCCCACTTACTACTCAACATGTTCAACAGCTGCCTCGAGGAAGACATCTTCCCCAAGAGCTGGAAAGAACAACGCTTGGTGGTGATCGGAAAAGGCAAACAAGACCCATCGGCATACAGACCTCTGTTCATGCTAAACACCGCGGTTAAGCTCTTGGAAAAGCTGCTTAAACCACGTCTGATAGCGGCGGTACAAATGTCAGGTGATTTGTCAGAGGCAGTACGGTTTTAGGAGAGGCCGCTCTACGATTGGAGCCATTAAAGAAATAGTGAACGCCGTCCAAATCGCCCAACTGGGAAACCAATACTTTAAGGTCTAAGAAGATCGTTTTGCTGGCTACCTTGGATGTACGGAATGTCTTTAACTCGGCTAGGTAGACCGACATACTAGAGGCACTCGAAAGGAGATTTCACATTCCATTATATCTCCTAAGGATGATGAAGGACTATCTCAGGGATCGATAGTGGATCTACGAAACCTCAGAAGGCCCACGAAGAAAGAAAATAACATCAGGAGCAGTGCAGGGACCGATCTTAGAACCAGACCTCTGGAACATCTCCTATGATGACATTCTCCGCATGGAGATGCCTGAAGACACCTTTCTGTTCGAATACGAAGACGACATCGCCGCCATGATCATGACAAGAGACACCGAAAACGCGCAAAGAAAACTGAACCAGGTCATGCGACGAGCAAACTCAAAAACAGAGAAAACAACAGCATCACTGAGCAGATTAATGGCAAATGTAGGTGGACCAACGGCCAGTAAGCGCAGACTACTAATGTCGAAGACGCATGCTTAATCTAGGCCGACGCACCTAAGCAACAGTATTACTCGTACCGCAAACTTATGGCGGCAGTACAAAGACGAGGAGCTCTACGCGTAGCCAGCTCCTACCGAACGTTGTCAGAATCAGCCGTTCTTGTAGTCGCAGGAGTGACACCCATCGATCTCTTAGCGGCAGAAAGGAAGTACGTCTACGACAAAAAGGCGGAAATTGGATTTGAAGCGGCATCCGAAAAAGCCAAGCAACTTACAATTCAGAAGTGGCAAGAGGGGTGGAGCTAAGAAAGCAGAGGAAGATGGACAGCGAGGCTGATCAGGAACATGGCTGAGTGGAACGACCGGAAACACGGTGAGGTGACTACGTCACCCAGTTACTCACCGGTCACGGTTATTTCAACGCCTTTCTCCACAAGATCGGAAAAACAAACAGTGCAGCCTGCCAGTACGGGGATTCACAAGACACAATGCAAACCATACCTTCGTCGAGTGCAAAAGATGGGAATCCCTTCGTCAAGATTCGCAAAGAAGTACTGGCGCCATCAGCCCAAAGAACATAGTCCAGAAGATGCTACAAGGCTATGAAAACTGGCAAAACATCTGTAGTTTCGCAGAGTATATGCTCAGAAGAAAAAAAAGAGAAGAAGAAACAGCTGAGCCCACTAGTTGATCCCGCTAGGGAAACATGACAACCCCCCTGAAGTCATGCAAAGAGCGGTCCCGGGGGGTAGGTCAGACGCCAATAAGGGTTTTAGAGGAGTTTTAGTCGGTATGTAGCGAGTCCGACACACGGGGATGGTCAACGGGTCAACGCCAAGACATCCTTACGATGCATCAAGCATTTCTTCTCGCTTTCCCTTAAGGTTTATATAACAAAAAAAAAAAAAAAAAAAAAAAAAAAAAAAAAAAAAAAAAAAAAAAAAAAAAAAAAAAAAAAAAAGGCTCTGCAACTTCAGAAAACCTCACAAGAAAAAGTCTAGAGGGGTCGAGTTGCATGGACTTGGTGGCTAATTCCTATCAGTGAAAGACCTTCAAATTGTTCTCACATAGAATGTCAATCGTGGCTTCGACTGTGTGGCAGGTAGTGCCGTTCTTCTGGAATCACATGACATTTTAGTCGATATGATTAAATTTTGGACATACAAAATTGCTTATCATAGTTCTGTAGCGCCTCCAATAGATGGCGGACACGCGACCAACGTCGTTTTCAAAAAAGTCAGGCCAAATGATACCACTGGCCCAAAACTTTTTGAGGATGCATCGTAACCTGTTGAATCTTTTTTGCTTTTTAACACAGCCATTCGTCCAAAAATGGGCCTTCTCGCCAAAGATGATTTTTCGGCAAAAATCGGGGTCCTCTTCTAAACGCCACCAAGCTTAGTCACCGAAGAAACAGCGGCGTTGCCTATGGTATTTCACATTAAACTCCTGGGTCAGTCGGATCTTGTTCGGGTATAGGCCCATATCCCGACACAAAATTGGCCAAGTTGAAGTCTGCGAAAGACCTAGTTCTTGCTGAATGAATATCGAACCGATCGTTTCAAATTTGTCCATAAAACGTTGAAGAGGCTGGGAAGGGCCACCATGTCTACTATTAAATGGGCCAACACTCAATTTGATAATTAAGTTTTATCATTTGGACGTGCTGTTCAATCGGGAAACTTGTCAAGATAATTTGGCATCAGTTACTAAATAATGAGCAGAAAAATGTTACCAAAACAACATGGCGGCCACAATCTATCTGCGTCTTATATAGATGCCTATGAGCATTTTCGTTAAAATGAATTTCGGGCGCTCATTAAACATTGTTTCTTACGAGAAAAAGCCATTACGCAAACCCAACAAAAGCTTGAAAAATGAGTGTTCACCACCGATACAAACCATTCACCAATAGTTTAATCAATTTTGGTGCGGTCGTTCCAGTACAATTAACGCCGAATTTTCTGACTGCCCAATTAAGGTCATTGCATCAAAAATGGTTGTAAAAATCCACGGTTTGATAATGGATAATTGGCTATTGAAGATGCGCGAGCTTGAAGAGGCCACAGACTTTTACATAAATATTTCGACATAAATAATGCTTTCAGCAAAATTTCTTCGGTGTTTGCTCACAACCGACTTTAAAGGAGTGCCTGGCCATGTTCAATAAAAGTTCGACCGGGCTTTTGCATCGTTTCATGACCGCGGCTGAAACATGGACTCACCACAGCACATCAGAGACCAAATAACAGTCGAAACAGTAGACTTCTTCTGGTGAATCGAAGCCAAAGAAGGCTAAGGTGGGTTCGTTAGCAAACAAGGTCATGGTGACATTTTTTTGGGATGAGTGTGGTGTTGTTCTCATCGATTAGCTCGAAAAGAGTAAAACGATCAATGGCGCATATTACGCAAAGGAACTGGATCTCTTCCAAGCCCATTTAAGGCCGCATTTGACGAAGAATAAAGTTTTTTTCCACCAGGATAATGAACCACCCCATAAGACCGCAGTCCTCCTTTATATCCTTTCTTAATTTCCCCATCGCCCGTGCTGTGTTTAACATTGTTAATTATAAAAAAAAATAAGACCGCTATCGGACGGAATGGCAACATTACATGAGTTACGAACACCTTAAGATTAAGCTTCCAGTGAAAAATTTCTTCTTACCTTCATGTTTGAAATAGATCGGGGATAAAGAGAACTTCGTCGAAGAAAACATTTATTTTGATGGGCTCGAGAAATCATATTTTTTGAGAACATTCAAAATTCGAGAAACGGGCTAACAGGGACCATGTTCAGAAATAGAAAGTTGTTATGTCAGAAAGGGCTTTTTTTATTTCGTTTTCAGGGACTTATTAACCCATCCGTATTAACGGATATAATATTGAGTATCTTTGCTCCCATCCACTAACTAGGCTTTAAGTCTTCATTAAAAATGGGAAATTCTATACAATATTAAATTTCATATATTTACCTTAACGGTTACTAAAATAAAGAGCAATAAATTGCAGCTTTTTGAACTACGAACTACTTTATTCTCAATGACTATGTAGAATTTGTGGTTTTATGCCCCACTACTTGTTATTATTTTATTTGTTTTTCTTAGATGTTTCACTGGTCTTACTTCTTCAAAAGTTAATTATACAAGTTACACTTTCTATTTATTTTTTTTTTGTAAATTTAAATTGATTATAGCTCGATTTTAATTGGATGTGCTAACTTCAAGTAGGTACTTTGTGTGCATGCTTGTACTTCAGACTTCTTAAGTACAAGCAAATTATAAGAGGGCAATAGATTTGCGATGATTTAATCAAATTAAAATAATTTTACAGTTTAATAAGTTCTTAAAAGTGTTTGTCGAAGCATTGATTGAATAATAAATAATTAGAAAACTTCTATGTAATTAGAATTAAGTCAAGTCTCAATACTTTAATTGTTAATATTTCATAAGAGAATTAAGTATTTTTAAACGAATGACGACATAGTATTATGCAGGAAAAGTAGAAGTAATTTTTTTTGTTCGACCTCTGATGTAATATTTTGTAATAGTAAATTATTTTGTCTTTGAAGTGATGCACTTACACGAAGATATTTCTGATAGAATAAATAACACTATTCAATGACGGGAGAGCTCACGGAGAAGCAGGTTCTTATTACATATCAAATACTCTCGTGTCCATATCTGCAGCAGAAATATACAGGGGCTAGAATATTTTTCCCGAGTCCAACTGGGAAAGACTAGAATTACTATTTCATGACCAAATATACTCTTAGATTAGTTTGTTACTTACTCCTAGAAGGCAGTACCCCTGAAAAGAAAAAAAAAATGTTTTAAGTTCAAAGCACCTGGATCGATCTTCAGGATCTTCGAGGCCTATCAATTTCTTGTAATTCAATTTAGAAAAGAAAATGATTAGATCTCGTCCCGTAAAATTTTGTTCAGGAGTTACTCATCAATCAATTCTTGATCCTCTGGTATTCAGAATTTGTATTAATGATCATCAGATTTGTATGCTGACGATGATCCAACTCAACTTAGTTACAAGTTTGGAATAATTGATGACAGCACCGATGATACTAAAGCTGGTCTTTTGACATTTCATATCAATGAGACCCTTTATGATTTGTTTTATTAGTTTATTCTTACATGAATTTTTGACAAACTCCAATGTGGAATTTAGTCAACAATATTAATAAACATCATATCAATACAAAGAAGGAACTTACAAAATGCATGAGAAGAGGTACCAAGGGTCAACAGATAATTGCAAAGTTTTGATCAAAACTCTCAGATCATTTTGAGTCATCTTGTATTCTTGAATTGTGCGAAGAATAAATTAATCAAAAATATAATGCATCACTGGGTCGCAAGAACTTGCTCTTTTTTTACTTGCTTATACTATACGGCAAGTTGTGCATTCGTAAACAAATTTAACTCAAGATTTTGATCAAAGTTGACATTACGATGATATCGAAGACGAAAAAAGACTCGGCCGATTTTCTTCAAACTCCGTAGATATGGTTTTTAATTTTTCCCCCCACACGTTTTTTTCTTTTTTTTAAGACCAAAAATAACGTTTTCTGCCATACGATTTTTTTCGAAATTTTATAAATACAGTCGACTCCCTCTAAGTCGAACTTTCACGGGATATCAAAACTAGTTCGAGTTAGAGGGAGTTTTAGAAAAATTCGAGATAGAGAGAGTTGTTTTTTAATGATTTATTGAATTAAATAACAAGTAAAATAAATAAATAAACCTAAGCTTCTTGCTTTTATCGCTCATTAATCTATAATTATTTATTATAAAAAAATATTTTTTCAATTTAATTATTTAAAAAAAAATTGTAATTTTAGAGACCACAGTCGCCGTGTCATCAGTGATCGCCTTTTTAAAAAAAGATTCTATTTTAAAAAGCAATAATTTTTAATTTCTTTTTTCATTTCAATTGCAGATTGCAATGTACCAATTGCATTTTCAATTTAATTTTTCTCTGGTATTTCAAAGTCTATTATTTTAGCTTCATCTTCTTCTTCAGCTCCATTTTCACCGTCATTAGTATCATCAGCATCTGCTTCCAAAATTGACTCGTTATCAGGTATTTTAGTGGCTACGATGCCGTCATCGACTTCAGCATAGTCCTTTTATTGTACGCCTTCAACATTATAATGAGCTTCTGTTAGCCTTTCCCAGATTATCTCGATTTCTTGGGTGTCTTCGTTGTTACATCTAAGTAAGTTAAGTGGAATATCATCTTCGTCATCCCACGTCCCAGGCTTAAATTCGGCCTTTTCAAAGCAATTTTCAATTGTTAATGAAGTAACGTCCACATGCCTTTAGGATTTCGCGCACACAATCGAGAAGTGATATTTTATATTGCTCTTTTTTGGTTTCCCAAACCCTTAAGATCTTGGTGAGAAGGCGGCGATTATAGTGTACTTTCAAATTTTGTATTATACCCATGTCCATTGGCTGAACTATTGAGGTCATATTGGGGGGGAAATACTCAAGCTTTATAAACTTTAATTTATCCTTAACTTGTTTTGGTGAGCTGGGCAGTTATCGATAATGAATAATACTTTGCGCTTTGATCTTCCAAATTTAGAATCAAGTTTCAAAAGCCAACTTGTGAAAAGGTCTGATGTCATCCAAGATGGCAAAGTTTTAATTTTATTGAAACAACGAGGATTTTTGCTTTTCCCTATAACCAGAAGCTTTAGCTTTTCCGACGATCTCTGAGATCTGTTGTTTTACTGCTTTCAAATAAAGCACAAAATGTTTTGAAGTTGGAATGGAATGGATCCCACCAACAAATGCTTTTTTTATTGCCTTGCAATTTTTTTATGAATATCTTTTTAGGAAGAGATTTTTGTGTTTGATAATATTATAAATTGCAGGTATAGCAGCGCAGCACACTGACATGACGGTGACGGTGCAGGCGATGCAACATAGAGAATCAAAGAGTTCGATGTGCTTTTAATAAGAATTACAAACAACGAGTTGCGATTTGAGAGATTTTTTTTGATTTTTTTTTCGGCAAAAGAAAAAAATTCGACTTAGAGGGAAAGAAAATAGGTCAATAATCAAGAGAATGTGTTCGAGTTAGAGGGAACTTCGACTTAGAGGGAGTTCGAATTAGAGGATAGTTTTTGTATGGAAAATTGAGGGGAATGCAAAAATACGGCTAAAAAGTTCGAGTTAGAGGGAACTTCGACTTAGAGGGAGTTCGACTTAGAGGGAGTCGACTGTATTTTGTTTTCTCAATAACTGTCCCACAGATTTTTTTTTTTAATTAAAAAAATTTCATTTAGCTAAAGCTGGGTAATGGTTGAAATTTTTTTTCCAAAAAATGAATAGTTTTGGTACCCTCCCCCTGGAACCATTTTTTTTTATTTTTGATTTTCTCAAAAACCGTAAAACTGATTTTGACCATTTTTTTATGTTAAGGCTCCCGAGCAGTTTCAATATTATTGTGTATCCAAAATTTCAAAAAAAAAAAAAATTGGATTTTAAAAAAAATTTTGGATTTTCAAAAAAATTTCAAAATTTGTTTTTGAAAACTCAATATTTCGAAAACCCCTTGATCGATTTTTTTAAAACTTGATAAATACAAGTTTCTCAATATAATCTACATGATATAAAAAAAAATAATTTTACCTAAAAATAACGGTACCCTCCATACAAATGTTAAAAATGCTTTTCGAAAACCGTTATTTTTTCGAAAACGGTTCCGAGAATTTTGCTAAATTTTTTTTTCTTTCGATTAATTCTTACGATCAATAATTTAATATAAGAAATTTTGAAAACAATGTATTACTGACTGTACCTATCATAGAACGATTTTTATGAATTTGGAATTTCTCATTATACGGATTTTAATGAAATTTTTTATAGAGAAGCTTCTAAAAAGTTTAAAAATATTACATTTCAAAACTTTAAAAAAAAATTATTTTTTGAATTTTGAAAAAAAAACTATTTTTTTTTGGAAAATTCAATATCTCAAAGATGGCTCAATATTTTTTTTTGTAAATTTAATTTTTATTCGAACAATAATAAAAACTTTAAATTTGCGTACCAACATTTTTTCTTAAAAACGTTTTAAGATTTTTATAAATAAAAGCTTATTTTTTTAGAAACCACTACAACGACTTATAATTTTTGTTCTTGCATAAATTCATATTTGCATAGCATTCTGTTTTTATCTCTTACTACAAAGAGAATTTAAAGAATTAATTTTATCCATATGAACAGTTTTGCTCTAATAACATTTATGTTTTTAAAACTGCTAGTCTATTACATAGGAGCAAGTTGGTGCGACCCAGTCGTGCATTTTATTTAAAAAGAACTGAGGGCCAGTATCAAAAATTTCATTATTTTACCGTTATTTCTACAAACAGTGTTCTAGTGCCTTTATTCCCTTAAACTAATTAACCTTAATACTCGCGCTTCTTCAGTTAACCTTAAACCCAACTTCATACTACTGTTAAATTCAGAGATTCATTCTAAAGCCGCACTGCACGAATGTGGAATAACTACACCGGCTCTATAATTCCATCCCAATACGATATTCGGCCATTCAAAACTAATGTGAATAGGTATCTCCTTTTGAATTCTCTCCAACTTTTCTCTCGGATTTATTATGCGCACACTTAAAGGATTATAACTAAACTTAAACATTTTGAGCACAGTGCGACCATTTAAGAAACATGCACATTGGTTTTGAATGTCGGGATTTCGTAATAGGAGTGAATTATTACACGTTCGTGTATTTCGACTAAACAAGGAATCTCTGAAGTTGGGCTCAAGGATAAACTGATGCCTTTAATGTGAACATAACACAGGGCAATCGCTCAAATTCAGCCGGATCTATGCGAAAGAGTAATTGAAAATTGGACGTTTCGGATCCGTGCCATCGTAAGAAGCCGAGGCGGGCATATGAACGATTTTGTTTCATTGAACATACTATTTACAATTTGTCTAACAACTAATAAGATACTACATGTGTATGAAAATTTACATTTGTTGCCTCATAGAGGGCCTAACTATATACAGTAACTTGAGTTTAATTATTTTTATATAAAATTTACATGACCCCTTGGCATAATGGTTAGTGCGTTGGACTGTCATGCGGAAGGTCTCGAGTTCGATTCTCAGCCGCTGCAAGAAAGTTTTTTTCAGGGGTGTACTGCCTCTTGCGAGGAATTGACAAATCCTCCACGAGTATCTCTTGTCATGGAAAGTGCTGCTCATTAGCCGTTCGGAATCGGCAGAAAATTGTAGGTCCCCTCCATTCCTGGTAACACGCACACAGGAATGGTTGAGAGTTGTAAGTCACTAGGTCCTGGTTCACTTCGAGCTGTTGCACCACCAAATTTATTTATTTTTTTTACATGACGAAAAAAAAATTAAAAAGTCGGTTGACTGTATCGTCTTCAGGGTGTTCATTCCCGGTTGTCAGTGGTGATTTGTGTGCGTTGTGTGCAAGGATGGCGATTAGCAGCAGTGGTAACGACACTACTTCCTCGTTGTCCATAATTACGTTGTCATCCAGAGTTTCCATCACACTGAGGTACCTCGTTTCTGGATGTCGTTGTTCTGTGGTCATCCTTTTCATAAGCTGATTCTGGTCGTCGATGATGTTCCGCATTAGTTTCTTCGTTGAATGAACTAGATATTTGTCCAGTGGGATAGATTCGCTTCTGTGTAGAGATACTCGTTCCTGTAGTGTTTATATCGTCGATGGTCGAAGTCCAGTGCAGATCCGCAGTATCTTCCTTTCGAATAGTTGAAGTTCCTTCATAGCTGTATTCGAGATGGAAAACTAGACTGGGAAGGAATAGCTGATCATTGGTCGCAAGAGCTGCTTGTAGATTAATATCTGATCTTTTTTTCAGCGTTGGGTGCAAACGTCTGAAGGCCCAGCTGGCCTTTTTCAGACCATTCTTGAGTGCAGCTTAAACCTTAGCAACTCTATAAAGTGCACTCCCAGGTACTTAACGTTTGGCTTTGCCGCTATGGTGGATCCGTCAGGGAGTCTCGGGACCAGATTTCTGCAAATTGTTGCGGTACGAATGCCTCTACCAGTTGAAGGTCTCCTGAAGCAGACAAGTTCCGATTGGGAAGTGTTGATCCGGATGCCCTATTTCTGGTAGAATTGGAAGAATCTGTTGATGTGGGTTTCTATTTCCGGAGAGCGATTAGTGGTGAAATTGATGTGGTGTAGGTGCGCGAGTCATCAGCAAACAGAAGGTTCTTGCATCCAATTGGATAAGGTACATACATGTTTATATCGAAATTGTTAGAGATAAATAAGATTTTTCATAATGACTACATGGCAGGGGCTCTAAGTTTTTCAGCTTAACTATGTTCAATTTCTCTTCAAGGCAATCACCAAAGACTCTTAAAAAGCCAGTTTTAAGAAAATCGTTTCAGCGGATTAAGTTTTAAGTCATACAGGCATACAGATAGACAGACAGAAATACGGGACCTACCTTTTTCGTTTTCGATTTTATTTTTGTTCAAATGTGGGTTCTATAGAGTGAACCCACATACATACATATATCGCAAGGAATTTTTTTTTTTTTGAAAAGTGAATATCCATACAATATTATATCAATTTTTTAAAAGAACTGCTTAAGTTAATTAATTAATTAATACGCAATATGAGTTCCTTCCGATTGAGGGACCAAAAAATAAGAAATAGTGCCGGTAGTTTTCTGACCATTACAATCTTTTAAGACACAATGACCATAAAGCGAACGTCAACTGAAACTTAACGAACGATAATTTCCTTTGGATAATCATAACTTTAACTCTGAAATTTCTATTTAATGACATTACCATCCTCAAAGACGATTTTAAGAGAAGATTATTTGCAAAATCAATATCTGATTTTAATTAATTAAAATAAATTTTTGTTATTTTTATAAAACTCTTAATAAAATTAATTTTTTTTTTAAATCAATTGTTTTTTTGTTAATTTAAGAATATGAATAGTTTAAAGATAAAGCTCTGCAATGTAGACATCCATTTTTTTTTTAATTAATAGAAATAAATTTTCTAATTATCTCGATTCTAGCAACATATTGACGAATGTTGCCAGAATAACAGTTTTTTAAAAAATGTCGAATAATGGAACTTTTGTGTTATGGTGTCTATACGAAAGGAGGTGTAAGACAAGGATGCACGTTAAGCCCAAGTTTATTCGTGCTTTTCGTTAAAGACATAACTAGTGTATTACCGGGTGGAGTGAAATACGCAGGAACCCTTATCAAAGCCCTATTATTGGCAGACGATATCGTTTTACTCGCATACTCACCTAAAGCACTCCAGTTAATGATAAATAAAGGAATATTGTACTTTATGGAAATTAGTCAACCCAGAAAAGTCAAAAGTTATGATATTCAAAAGAGGTGGAGGAAGATTTAGTCAAAGAGAACAATGGACCTAGAACTATGAAAGAATTGAAGTTGTGAAGCAGTATAAATACTTGGGAATGTACTTCACCAAGAATCTCAAGATGGAAAAACATCTCACCGAAAAATTAGTAAAAGCTAAAGCAGCAATAAACGTAGCATGGAAGGAAATCTTCACCAACAGACATATTGCACATAGCGTCAAGTATAGGGTTTTCGAATCGGTGTCAGAAGCAACTTTGCTGTATGCAGCGCAAGAATGGGGAGGGAAAAAATATGAGACCGTTGAGAAACTTCTCCGTTTTCACATCAAATGCATATTTCGACTTCCTCCAAACGCTCCTAACTACATGGTAATGCTCGAAACTGGTATCTCTCCATTGTTTGTAAAAACCTTGAAACTACAAGTAGATTATATCATCAATGTGCTAAAGATGCCTGATAATCGCCTTCCAAAAAAGGCAGCTCTCCAAGCGATCCATAACAGATCAGGATGGTTCAAGGACTGGATGGAGTTAGGACAAAAAGCGGGCATAGAATTTAACATTAATGATTATAGTAACTGGAAACCTAAATAACAGCGCCAGAGCAAGATACGCAGAAGAAGCAAGAGAATCGATTTACAGGCTGTTATATAGCAAGCTAAACCACAACTTAAATAGTTTAAATTATTTTAGAGATGATTACACTATAGAGAAAATATCCTGCATCTTTACATTAAGGGCTGAACTGTTAAACCTTAACTTCATACCAAATTGCGAAAATTTACCTGTGCTTTGCGAAATGTGTAATATGGCGGAACGTGAAGACATTTTTCATTTGGTTGGTAGATGTCCGATCCTCAAAGAAACGAGAAGACATGTGTTTGGCGAAGACATACTATCTGAAGAACTTACATTGAAATAACTTAATGAAATAGATGTACCCAAATTGTTCAAGTTTTTTAAAATTGCATTAGCTTATAGATGCAGAATTTTAAATGAAAAATTTTAAATCAAACTGTACTTTAATTATATATTTAATTAATCAAGTTTTTTTATATATAATAATTGTCATTCAGGCAGACGGCAAAGCCGTCAACGATTGTTGATTGTTGTTAGAAGTGCTCTGTAAATAAAATTTACTAACTTTCCTTATCAAAATTCCAAAAATATTAAAAATAAAAAAACAAAAACAATCGCCTAAGCTATACGGGTAGGTTATAGCACCCTAAAACCTTCTCCCAGTATATTTCAGCATTTTCCCCAAACAAGCTATTTTCGATTCCATTCTATTCAAATCCCATGGCAACAGCCATTAAACACCATTTTCAAATTTCCTGACCAAACATCGTTTCGGCAGATTTGTGGTTGATTCGAATATGTAGATAGTTTCAGAGCTGACGGTGCTGACAGCTAATATTTATGGTCAAAATAATTAATTGTGGTTTCCACTAAAACCATTATTGTTGATTCGAATTTTTAGAATAAGTTCTCTCAAAATAACTCTCACAAATGCATCATGGAGCTTGAACAAAATCAAATATTTAATTTAATACTCACTCTTAATTAATTTTTTTTTTTTATTTTAGCTCGCATACAATGGATTAATACTGATACACTAACTTATACTCTTATGAATAGTGTCGGTGTAATTTATAATTTATGAACATCATGAGGTAAGCTACTTTTGGTAATTGATTTACGTAATAATTTTAGCATACAACAAGTCCGTCCACTTAAAGTTAAGTCCCCCAAGGAGTCACTGTACGTATAGTACGAGTACATTGAGCTTATTGCCTGACAGCATTCACGTTCCTTCATTATTCATATAGTTTCAACTTCTACATCTCAATTAGGCCAGCAATAAAAGCTGAGTGACAACAACTTGGGGTCTGTGCAGCACAAAATTGTGTGCCTGCATAAAGTCACGTACTTATACATTTTACTGACTTTTGCTTACCAGTTTGGTATTTATTTTAAGTTGTGTTAAGACGAAATCAAGTTCATAAAACAATTAATTTAATCAATAAAAAGTAACATCTCGTGGTAAGTTGATTAAGTTTGAATTATTTTTAACTCCAAAGTTAAAGTCAAGTTCACATTTGCTTCTCCCAAAAAAAAAAAAAAAAAAAAAATAACAGACCAACATATGTATGTACTTAGATGTTAGTGAATAAAATTTCACACGCAACTATTTGCACGATAGTGAATTAATTGAATCGAAATTAGCTCAGAGATGAAAGATAAAAAGACTTAAAAAATGTAATTGTTATTTTGCCTATGGCGTGTTTAGCTACACGGGAATTATCTCTGAGCTTGAAAGTCTCAGGGGCAGTTCAGGCGAATTTGGTTTAACCTACAATGGAAACCTTCTAATGAGATTGGAAGTGATTGCTGAATAAAAAAATATATAAAATAATATAATATAACATATAAATATAAATTATGATATTAGATTATAATAGATTATAAGAACTATTTTTAATATTGTTAACGTTAGATTTTAACGAATTAAGTAAATAAGAATAAGAATAAGAACTCAATTATTTTTTATATATGACACACTGAAGAAGTCAGGACTATCCCTTAAATGATTTAACACAGTGCTAGCGTTTAAGAAGAGGATAGAGAATTGTAGAACATAACGATGTAAATTTGCCCTTAATATCTGTATATTGAAATGGAAAGGTGAAACAGGGTTGTGTAAGGAATTTTACATTCGTGCGGTACGGCTAAAGTAAGAAACTCTATACATAACAGTGGTGCGAAGTTAGCTCAAGGGTACACTGGTAAGCATTCCTGACGGATCGGGTGTTATGTTTAAATTACTTAAGGGGATGAACACAGCTGACTATTTCACTAGAGCAATATTTGAAAAAGTCGCGATAAAACAATGATACTCGTAATCAAGAGACAATTCTACAATTTTCCAATGAACAAAGGTTTTCAAAATTGATTTGTCACATTTCAGCTTTAAAGCTCCTTTTCTTTATTCTATTAAGAAGATGCAGTGATGGTTTGGATGCGCCAGACCAGACCAGATCAAATCACCAGCGGATGTGTTACAACGAAAGCCATACGTGTGTCTACTTTTAACAAGCTTTTGGCTCTCAAAATATTACATAATCAGATGATTGACCAGCGTTTTCAGTACCTTATAGAGAAAGAATATCAGAACAATTGGTCGACAATAGGAATCTGAAATGAATCGCCTTTTTTAGAAATTGTTTGATATTGCCGATAACCAGCCCAAATTTTCTATCTGAAAAAAAAACATGACTGAACATTCACAAAGGCACATGGCGATCACCAACATAAGACTAAATAGATCATGTTACCACTGACGAACAAGTTTCCTCTGGCATTCTGGAAGTTCGTTTATCCAAATAGTTAACTTCGAATCGGATTACAAACTGATTGGTTCCAAACTGTGGCTACGAATTTCCAACGAAGCCTTAGCCCGATCAACAACAACGCAGAGAAAATTTAACGTTGGATGACTTCAATCAGAAATGACCACAACAACCGCTGTACAACCGTGTTCCATTGAGCTTGAAAGACACCGTACGACTGCTAACAAAATGCTTGCAGATGATTGTCCGAAGTATCAACACTCGTCGGAAGCACTGTGGAGCTCACAACCCACTCCGAGGATCTAATGGTTCGACTCGACGAATTAACAAACTCAATTGCTGAGTCAATAAAGTTTAAGTATGAAAATACGAGGTATCAATACTTTTTCTTAAAGTAGCTAAACACTTACACTTAGAAGAAGATCAGCAGAGAATTCTGTAAAGGTCTTCGTTTGCTTAATGAGCTGCATTTTCCATAACCTAAGGGAAAGCTATTCCGAACTTGGAAATCATCAGAATATTATAACATATGTTGACAGAACAGTTCAAGGTACTTCACGGAATGTCATTTATGAACATTGTAAAGAAGTGTAATCAATATTGAGCCCTGCGGAACACCTCTATTTAGAGGAAGATTTTCCGAAACTAACTTATTTGACACACACTTGTATGATTTCTTAATAAAACATGATCATTCACTGTGTGCAATGATTTCGATAAATCTAACAGAACAACACAAGTGACATTGCTATTGTCTAGAGCTTGCCTTAAGTCTTCAACAACATTGACGTTAGTGCAGCCGCTGGCACTAATATTTTCAAATACTCAAAGAGCATACACAAAGGGTCATTGTATCATCACGTCAAAAAATTGTAAACCAAAATGTACGAAATTTTACTTCGACTTTTCGGCCAACTCATAAGAAAAACCAAATTTGCTTCAAACACAGTTTCCTGTTAATTCGACGTTGCCAGAAAGTGTCATGACTCCTTCTGTACTTGAGAGCTTAAGCGGTCTTATGGCACAAATCTTCTTTCTAACTCGTACAGTTGAAACAATAGTGAAGGATATCGACGTACACAAATCTACTGGTACGCATAATATTCCTCCTATTTATCTGACAAGTTTTCAGCGGGAAAAATACACTGCCTAAGATTTTCCATCTCTTTCCGAGCGGATGGAAAACACTATTTGTACAGCATGTCCAGAAAAATGGCGAATCTTCTCCCGCTTTTAACTATCGCCCAACTGCGTTTACATTCTTTCTAAGGTCATGAAAGGCTTATAAATAATTAGCTCAAAAAATATCTTGAAGATCGAAAGCTTTTCAATGACTGGCTTTTGTAGAAAAAAGGTGCACCTGTGATCTGATAGTAAAGGGTGATCAATCAAGAGGTAGACTTACACCCGAAGAACTTTTGCAATTCGTTCAATTATATTACGAAAATTCGCGTTCTGTAAAGAATGTTTTTCAAGCACTTCGACGAACTTACGATGTCCATAATCGACCTACTGAAGCCACTATTCGCCATACCATTAAGAAATTAGAGACTAAATAGTCACTATTTGATGACACTCGATAGTCACTATTTGATGACCTCTCCAGAGCCGTAGTATTAAAAATATAGTGGCTGCAGATGACAGTGTAGGCGAAAATCGTGATGAATCGATTCGGCGCCGTTCTCAACAACTTGACATATCATATGGAACAACATGGATGATTCTGGTTTGAAGGCATATAAAATTCAGCTTATGCAAGAATTGAAGCCACATGACCTTCTGCTGCATCATCGTTTCAGTGAATGGGCTCTCGAGAAATATGCTGAAGATCCACTGTTATTCAGCGATGAGGCCCATTTTTGACTCAATGGATGCTTCAATAAGCAAAATTGCAATATATGGGCCGAAGAACAACCGGAAAACGTTCCAAAACTGCAGTTACATCCACTCAAAAAAACCATGTGGTGTGGTTTATTGGCCGGTGGAATCATCAGTCCGTATTTCTTCAAAAATGAGGCTGGCGCCAACGTTAATGTAAGCTAGAATCGTTATCACGTCATGATAATGGACTATTTTTGCCTGAAATTGAAGCCCGAAATCTCGACATCATTTGGTTCCAACAAGACGGGCGCGACTTGCAACACAGCCCGTGAAACAATGGACCGCTTCGATGAACAATTCTGACCAGTGAATTAGTCAGTAAGATCATGCGATATCACACCGTTCCCCTTTTTCCTTTGTGGCTACGATTGAAGAATTGGAAACCAACATTACATATGTTATTCTCGAGGCACCGAAGAATATGCTCGAACGCGTCATCGAAAATTGGAACGTCCGCATGGACGAACTACGATGCAAATACGGTCAGCCAACATTTGAAAGGGATTATCTTTCAAAGGTGAATGTCATAAATGGTTCTGAAGTTCATAAAATACATATGTACATGCTGATGTGCCACAGGGCTCCGTTTTGTCTCCAACTCTCTTTTTGATATTCATCAATTATTTCTTGTTTGAAACTTCTAATCCAATAAATTGTTTCGCTGACATTAGCACTCTCAGCTTCTCATATTCATTTCTAGATGCAAGTTTTTGTTCTTCGGATGTGAACCTCGACCGGTGGAGTATGATAAGCTTATTAAATTTTGATCTCGATAGTTATGTCCATTGGGTTAACTGCGTAGAATTAAATGATTCAAAAACTCAATCCTGTCTTCTGTAGTTTAAGCAGAACCCACCCCCCATATCCATGAGCGGCACTTGCGTTGAGGAAACTGAACCGCTCTCAGTTCTCTAAGCAATATTGATGTAAAAGCGGGAGTTTTCGGGAGTTCTTCAACTGCACTTCCTTAACGAAATTCGCTTTATTGCAAATTAGAAGTGTGTTGAAAAGTGGCTAATGAACAGTAAAGATACTCAACCGAACTAACCCACTCTTCAGATATTGCACAAAAGTCTAAACTAAGGAGCCAGAATAGGAGGACATAACAAACTAAAGATTACGTTAGGAGAGCTCGTTGAGGATTTGGAGAGATAAGGATCGAAAATGGTTAAGCTTTCTGAAGCATTCTAGTCATCGGCTCATACAGTTCGATGGAAGAGAATACATAAAAGTGGTATGGTTCTTAAATGACGTTGGCTTACGTTCCATGTAATTTTTCCATAGAGAGCTGGACAATCGATGCCACCAGTCAAGAGCTAGTATATAAAAATAATTTCTGCATTATCACGACGTCGGTAAAGATATGCAGATTCATAAGTTTAAGACGATTTTCATAGGAAAGTAAGTGGAATGGGTCATCCCGTCTATATCGTAAAAATCTACGCTGATCCGCATCAATACGTTCAATATAAATCTGATGGTATGGTGACCAGACCTGGGGAGGTAAATTCTAAAAGTGGTCTTACAAAGGTCACGTAGGGATTTAAAATTTTTTGGACCCGCATTTAACAAACCCAAGTGTGGAATTAGATCTGTTGATAATACTGCTATAATATGTTCACGAAAGTTAAGTTGACAGTAGCAAAGAACACCTAGGTCATGAATGGAAGGGATGATGGAAATTGGTTGATTATTAATCAGGTATGGCGATGTGGCAAGAGCGTCCGCTTACGAGAGGAAGTAATGGCTTGACATTCGCTTACATTAAGCTCAAGAAAGTTATGTTAATACTTGTAGCGATTGTGAACCTGAAACGGATAAAATTTGTTTTAAGATATCGCATATCATCAGAGTAGATCTGTAAGAATAATTTATTCTGTAAAGAATAAATGTAAGAATAAATTCAAAATCTTTGATAGTAAATAGGCCCTAGGTGACTTCCTTGCGGGACACCTGAATTTGAACATAATAGGGTTGGAAGTGCATGGCCTTGAAATAAATTTAAATTGACAATTGTTGAGGTAGGACTGTATCCAGGATACAAACAGGGGAGGAAACCCGTACGATTTGAGTATAAAAACAATAATGGGAGATTTTATCAAATGCTTTGCTGAAATCCGTTGCAATTGCATCCACTTCATGGCCAGATTCCAGAGCACATAAAGTTTTGGAAACAAATTCTGTGAGATTTGTGATCGTTGAAAGCCTTGTTGTTTCGGAGAACGTAGTTCTTCACAATGAAGAAGCATAGTAACATAAATTACACTTTCAAAAAGTTAAGGTACACAGGGATGATGAACGAGTCCTTCCATTCTATAGGAAACACACCACAATAGATAGATAGTTGAAAAAGAGCTGTGAGAGGTTGGGCAAGTTTAGAGACATATTTTCTTAAGGGCTATAGGGGGATCCGATCGGGGCCAGATTTTCTTTACTACTGAAGAATATGATATGTTAATAGAAGATAAGTAAAATTGAGTGCAGTTGCTCATACGAGTATAATTGAAGTAGTTTTAATCTACATCGATACCTGATTCACATTGACGACTAATCTTTTTCCCTAATCTTGTCCAACAAACTTATCCTCATTCGATACATCATTCCCACGTGAGAAGCCTTCCATTTGAATTGGCCGTTTCATTTTTTGAATTTCTGTTTCCATCAAAAAACACCCATATCTAATTAATGTACCATGCCTCGCAGACTCCTATATTTAATTGGACCAACAGCCCCTGAATTTTACCCACAGGCTATGATCACAATAATGACTCTCTTCAAAATCATATCAATTGCTTAAAATAAGTCGATTCCTGGTTTCAGAAACAGAGGAAGAAGTCACTAGTTCCTGGCTCTCCAAGACCACTTGCCTAAGTGGTCCGGTATATTTTTATTAAAATAATTTATAGTAAATGATTCAGTGTTAGATTACGAGTGACGAAACATCAGCTAAAGATTCATCAATAGCTTCCCATTATTTAGCCCGAAAGCCCAACAAAATATTGGAAATCACTGCTTTGTTGCAAAATAATCGATGCTTGTGAAATGCTAATAGACTCGAAAGCATACATATATGTGGGTATGCCTAGCTGATTTTGATTGATTACAATCATATTCTTGTGACAGCTGAGTGGTAGCAGGTTTTCCTTCTTTTTTGTTGCTGTGAATGATTTGCGGTTATTTAATAATATTCTGATGTGCTTAATAAGCAAATCACGGATATGGAATAAATTACAATAAAAGGAATTATTGTAATTATTCACATATGTATTGTCAATTGGAAATGTCAAGCCAGTGTGGTTACGAAAACCAAAACTGTCAATTATTTTTTTTCCATGGTCGTTGAAAGGTATATGAGTGTTTTCGATTGATCTTGAACAGGAAATTGCTTCTTGGTTGAAAGAGTGATTTGTACGAAATCTAAGAGTTTTTAAGTTGGAAAGAAAAACCAAGGTTTTACTTAATATTTTTAACATACCATATACACTGAGTTACAAATGTGTTGATATTTTGTAAAAATGTATGTGCAGTGTGCCTTAATATCGGCATTAGAAAAACAGAGACGACGCTTACAAAAGGTAGAGATGAACAAACTCCCACACCTGACATCAACGCTCAGGTAGTCCAAAAGTAACTTCGGCAAGGGATAATCTATAGTTGGTGCTTCAAAACATTTGGAATCGTCAGCAAATAGCAGTTGAGCTGTCTCACAGACTTCGAATCATTATCTTCAATTCTATAAATCTGTAAATAGTGGCACGAAAACAAGACCTGCTCGTGTTCAGAGAATCACGCTAACTCACCATAAGATACGTTGAATGAAATTAGGTTTTCTTAAAAAGGATTTGACCGATACCGACTAGGATAGAGTTCTTTTCACTGATGAGTATAGACTTTATCTGCGCTCACTAGATGGACCTAGATGAGTGTGGAAACGACGAACGGAAGGTGAGAGATACTCTTTGACATTAGTTGCCCAGTTCTAAAATTTCTGGGGAGGTTCCGTTCATGGTGTCGGCAGAAATTTCCATTAGCTGAAAAACCGAGCTGTACGAGTTTATCGTGAAAGGATCGGTGAACTCTAGCCTTAACATATATCAACAACATCATAGAGCAATATGTGGTTCCATTAATATCGTTTATTGCGGTAGACTTTTTGCTGATTCAGACGTTTCCAGGTGCATTACCGAGTACTTGCAAGAAGTCAAAAGCGGGCTGATGACTTGGCTTGCGATTATCCCCGGCATGAGTCCAATTGAACACGTTTGGAGCCCGATTAGGATATAACCTACCACTCTAGAGACACTCAGTGGCCTGAGATCTACCCTGATCAAAGACTGGGAAAATTTGGACGACACCATCTTAACAAACCTTATTATATGCCCGCCGAAGTTATGCTTTGTTAGATGTTCAAGGAGGCAATTGATATTAAAGGAACGAGAGCTCGTTTAAAAAAAAAAAAAAACAATAAAAATGTAAAATGATAATTTATGAAGTTTTGCACTATTTTTCCGAATTAATGTTTAATTTAAGTTCAAAAAACTGTATTTAAAAAATGGCTCTTTCTTTGCAACTCAGTGTATATACTATGTGTTAGCTAAGTTTATACCGACTTCTCATCGGACAAATTAATTCCCTTCTTTTCTGTCTTTCAGGAACTTCTAAGTACAACTGGAGAAATGCACCTCAATAATGAAGAAGATAAGAGCTGGTATTGCCAAGTATCGAAACTTGGCCCGCTCCTGTGCAGCACACCTCCGACCAGCCTATCCCTGACAACTACGACAGGCTTCTCTTCGCTGATGCCTCGCTGACCTACTACTCATGAATGTCACCATTGATAACCGTGATGAAATTTGAAGCCCACATCCATAAACTTTTTCAGTACTTCAGAAAGTGGGGAATCAAAAACAAGGGCTCAAGGTCAGAACTAATCTGCTTCTAACTGCTGGCGCAGTTACAGAATAAAAGCGGAAATATAACCTGATGGATCAACATTCGGAACCAAAAGAAGCGCGAAGTAACTAGAAAATCACTTCGGCGAGCACGTTAATCCTTATCCAAGATGCGTTCCTAGAGAACACATCTGAGTTTTCCATCGTATCCACTCATTATGGAAATGAATTACCAGACTTATCCAGCAGACCAATAGTTCAGATCCCACCCTGTAATCCTAAACAGGCAATCGAGATCAAAGTGCTAGCTATAACAAACAAGAGATGGAACTCTGCTCATACCTTCGTAATAACCAGAAAACTATGGCCTAGTTTTAGACCGACACGCACGTTATCATCCAAATGAGCGAAAAGTCTATTACTCTTCTCGTGAGCATCACCATCGGCCACAAACCATCAGTGTTACCACAAGAAAAATATGAAACTCAGTATGGACGACTTATGCTATGCGGTGACGAGGAGATACATGAGGATACTCCTAACTACCTGTGTCACTGCCCTGCGCTATATCTTCTGAGAAACATATCTTCTGAGGCTGTAAATCGCCTCCAACCACAGTTAAAGAACAAAGAAATGGTCACAGACGATAATGATATAATGATGTTACGAAAGAAAACGACTTAACGATGCACGTGCTTCTGGCAGGAGTGGCACTCCTACGGTTGAACTGGAGCGTTAATGAGTTAATGGGTCCACCCCTTCCTAAAATTGGTAAGATCATTTTGGGGAAAGAGACAGCCTCTTCGAATTAATCAGCAATACTGATGACCAACCAATCGAACATATACACCAAACCCTGACCTCATCTAACAGACGCTGCAAGGAGCCACATGCTCCTCAGGACTTGGTGGAGGGATGATTTCACAAGTGGTGGTAAAGGAAAGTATCACGCCCTTAACCAGGTGACGACAGACATTTCTTCAATGACTTAGAAGTACCCTCCGACATTGCATCAACATAGGCTTTTTCATAAGTTTCATTACATGGAAGTCACAACGTATCACAACGGATCTACATTGATCTTAGTGTGACGGTAACAAGATCAACGGTCATCCCATTAACTTTAACCTATCCTAGCCTGCAGACCAAGGTCCTTCTATATAATGTTATGAGGATATGTACCGGACTAATTTTCGACCGGCAACTTCAAAAAATTCTAAGCTGGTAGAAAACTCTGCCAGCCACCCGAACCAGCTTATAATTAGGATAACAACCCAACAGCCATCCAAGGCCCGGTACCTCAGAGCATGTCCAAATGACAACGAAGAAGCCGTTGCTTTTTAAGTCTGTGAAAGGGTGAGTTCTTGTGCACGGCGAGGAATCGACTGCCTCGGGTTTTGCTGTTCACTTTCATCTCACGGACGACGGCGATGTTCTCGGTCGGTTGGACGTTCCGTTGACGTAAGAATGTTGGCTTTTTGATTACCGAAATAATGGTCTGAAATTTGGCAACCAAGCGTTGAACACTAACGAACACTAATTTTGGTATTAAATTTTTATGATTTGAACGTGCTGTTCAATCATGTAAATTGCCATGGTGATTTTGCAACTTATTATCTGATTATTGGCATTGGTATCTGACTAATAAAAAATAAATTTGACAGATCTCAACAAACATAAGGAGAACACTAGGGCGTATGAGCACTTTTTTATTTTAAATAATCAGATTTGGCTTTTTAAAGGAAATCTTTTTTCTTAACAGGATAGAAAAGAAACAGAATTATGTTCATATACGTAACATTTCCCATACGGAGCAATACAATACCGACTCACGTTAACTTCATCCTAATTGATTTTTACTTACTCGTGAAAGCATAAAAAGTAGTAAATTTATGTTCTACCCCAAAAAAATATTATTTATTTTTATATTTATTATATTTTGGTTTGAGTTTAAATAAAAAAAATTAATTTCATACAAACTTGTTCTTTTTTTCAAATTTCAATAATCGCGAACAAGTACAAGAAATTAAGTTCATCGATAGTTAATATTTCCACAGCAAATGGGATGCCTTTACCAAAGGGATTTATTTTGTTTTATGTACGAAAATTTAAGAAAAATAAAATGCACGACTGGGTCGCACGAACTTGCTCGTAAAAGACTAAGAATTCCAAAAATTAATGTTATTAAAGAATAGCTGTTCATAAGCATAAAATTAATTTTTTAAACGACTAAAACAACTCCTATAGTAAATGGTTGGAGCTAAGCACAGGATGCCATGTGTTTTAAGCAAATATTAGTTTATGCAAGAACAAAATTATAATTCGTTGTAGTGGTTTCTTAAAAAGATAAAGCTTTTATATACAAAATTTTTAAAACATTTTTACGAAAAAATTTTGGCACGCCCGCCAGTTTAAAGTTTTTATTATTGTTCGAATAAAAATTAAATTTTCAAACAAAAAAATATTGAGCCATTTTTGAGATATCGAATTTTCCAAATTTTTTTTTTTTTTTTTTATTCAAAAAAATATTTTTTTTTTTAGTTTTGAAATGCAATGTTTTTCAAACTTTTTAGGAGCTTCTCTTTAAAAAATAAAATTCGTAATGCCGATAAAGAGAAATTTGAAAAATTGGTTCTATGGTATATAATATCGTAAGAATTAATTGAGAGAAAAAAATTTGTAGCAAAATTCGCCGAACCGTTTTCGTAAAAAAAAAAATTTTTCGAAAACCATTTTTTAACATTTGTATGGAGGGTACCGTTATTTTCAGGTAAAATTAATTTTTGTTCTCGTAACTTATAGATTTTATTAAGAAACTTTTATAGAGCAAGGGGTATTCGAAATATAGAGTTTTCAAAAGAAAATTGGAAGTTTTTTTAAAAATAAAAAAAAATTGTTTGAAAACTTGAATACACAATAATATTGAAACTGCTGGGTAGCTTTAACATACAAAAAATGATCAAAATTAGTCGTAACGCTTTTGAGAAAATCGAAAACAAACAAAAATGGTTCCCAAGGGGGGAAACAAAAATAACCTTTTTTTGTAAAAAATTTTTCAACCATTTCCTAGCCCGAACTAAACGAATTTTTTTGAATTTTTTTTTTCAAATTTGTGGGACAGTTTTTGAGAAAAAAAAATATTTATAAAATTTCGAAAAAAAATCGCATGGCAGTTATTTTTGGTCTTAAAAAAAAAAAAAGATTGTGTGTACTGACGTACGCGCGGTTGAAGTAAAACTTCTTTTTCCTCAAGCAAAGCTTCTGTAAGGTTATAACCTACGAACAAACATTTTGTATTCTAAAAACATGTCGCTGTCTTTGACGGATAACGTGACGTTTTGACATGTTACTGACAGCTGCATAGAAATATTTTTACCCCCAACGCCGGAAAAGAAGTTTTACTTCAAAAAAAAAGTGTGGGGGAAAAAAATTCAAAACGATACCTACCAAGATTAACGAAAATCGGCCGCGCCGTTTAGGCTGTAGTCGAACAGACAGACAGAATTGTGGGACCCACTTTTTTCGCGTTCGCTATCATCGCTCAATCAACTTTGATCAAAATCTCGAGTTCAATTTTGTTTACGAATGCATAACTTGCCCTATAGCACCTATAAGTCGCAAATAAAAATGAAAAAGTCAGTCTTACGGAATGAGTCGTAAAATTTTCAAAGAAGAATGATTCAAGCATTTTGTCTAAAATCAGAGAAAGGAAACATACGAGTATTTTGATTGATTTCTCTCTTGAATTTATAAACTAAGAAAAATAAAATTTATAAACTGTGGGGGGGTATTTTCTTTGTCAAAGAGTTGAAATGTGAAGGGTTTTCCATTCAAAGATTTCTATCTTAAATTTGAATAAAAAAAAGTATGATTGAGATATTATTGAAAGTTTGTGTTTATTTAGAATGCTCATGTATGCCGTTCTGCATATTGACCACTTTCGAATATGGTCCCGTGATTCCTCATGCATGTTGCAGAATCTGCACTGCTTACCACATCAAGTAAACCTATGTATGTAGGTGTCTTCTAAGTTTGCAGTGTCCAGTTAGGATACATGTAACTACATATTCTTAGGTTATTTCTACTTAGAATAATGTAGTTTTCGAAATGTTGCTGGATATAATTGCCCAGTAGTAGATTCGCGTGCCTTAGCCTTGAGAGTTCTTTCCTATTTTTGGATCTGGTTGCCTGCTCTGCTTGTTTAATTTTGTTTTTGATGGTATTTTCTCATGTTCCGCAATAGGGCTCAAGCCCTGTTAAAGGGTTGAAGTGAAGTCTTGAGTGCCGCTTCATAGCAATGTTCTTGTTACGATAGTTCCCTTCAAGATTTCTATTTCCCTATGGCATGTATCTCCGCTTGGAAGATGCTGGATGTCTGCCCCATCAGTATGAAAGCCGGATGCTGTAAGATGACCGTTTCGTCGGGGCAATGGCTCCTTTCCTTACCCTGCCAGCAATTAACTATTTGTCGAAATACAAATTCGGAACCAATCAGATGCCAAGGTACTTGACTACACTTTAACTCGACAGTGGCTGTCCATGTGGCCCTACGATCACTAGCTTGGGCCAGTTCTTTCTCTTACCTCTTGAGGCTTCACGCAACAGAGTCCCGAACAGAATAGTTTCAGATTTCTGAAAGTTGATTTTTTACTTACAGTCATCGCAAAATAGCTCAATCTTGTCGAAATCACGCTCCAAAAGAATTTGGATGATCTTGACCTTTGGAACTATTCTGTACGCTATTAGATCAATTGGCATACGCAATATGTATGGAATATGATGTCGGTCAAGTGGGCTCCTCTGCCCGTGGAGCAAATGCGAGATCTTTTAAGCACATTCTGCATAAGAATTTCGGAGACTTCGGTTTTAAATTTAACGTCATATAGAGAGCCTAAATCTAGTGACTTATGTATAACTCTCAACTATTCCTATGTGCGTGTTACCAGAAATGGATTGACTTAAATAATTTTCTGCCAATTCCGAACAGCTAATGAGCAGCAACTTTCATAACAATTCCTCGCAAGGGATGCCAAGGGGTACTACAATAACAACATAAAAGCAAGTGCGAGGCAAATTTTATTTGTTGAACTTGGCATACTAATTATAGCTACATTAGTTGAATTAACACTGTCGGACGAAAATCCTTTTTTATAAAATTTCTGTCAACTTATACTCGTAAAATATGTTCCTAAACTTCTTTCATTTGATACATTGAACTATTGACCTCTTTTCCCATCTACTTCCTATATTTTTTTTTCAGTGTCAAACACGATGCTTTCGACTCAACACTCAACATGAACATGTAAAACATTTTCACTATTATTGACCATGACAAAGGCTTACTTTGATATTGGAACTATAATATAGGTTTTGAACTTGGCCGACACTCAGGTGCAGGATCTCATGGATTTTCGTTCTCCTTTAGCAAGCAAAGGCGTTATAAGTTGCATCGTTTGCCTGAGATGCACTTTCAAAATATACCAACACCACAAGCAATCTGCTTGGCTGAGCTACAAGATTGAGGGCTTATGTTTTTTTTTTTTCCCCCTTTCTTGTTGTATATTTTCGAAAAGCCTTGGCACAAGTGGTATTGAATTTTTCCGTACAATTTATAGGATTAAAATGCATAGGGCTTCGTTTTCTATTTTAAACGATAGTTATCTACTTGGATAAAGGTAGGTACATAGGTAGGTAGGTACTCTTACTATGATCCATGCTGCATTGAAAGTTTTTCACTTGCAGACCTTGTTATAGACATTGCCTTCCTTGGCTATACGAGTAGGTAGGTATAAAAAGTTTGAATTTTAGTTGTAGAAATTTAATGCAGCTATATATCGTTATGCTGCAAAACTATAGACAAGTCTTTTAGGAGGAAAAATTAAAAAAAAAAATATGAACAAGATGAAGGTTTAGGTAAGTTGATGTATAAGAATTTTAAATGGTGTGGGTTTGTTTGGTCATTCCTGGGATATACATATTTATCAAAAGTATTCTTTTTATTTTAATTTTTCTGAAGTCTAAAAGGAATGTACGAGTATTTTTTCTTTCGAAAGTTAACGATTTTGATAGTAAATATTGACGAGGTGTACCGTAACTTACAGTAGGTATTTTTGTATTATAGTATAAACTTCTGGAAGGAATTTTGATTGCGAATGATTTTCTCGTTAACTTCTAAACCAATTCGAATAGCATTTTATTCATAAACCTTATGTTATGTAAGCGAGAAATTCATAGTAAGAGAGAAGGGTCTAACAAAGATTCTCGCTCCCAAGACTTTAATTAACTTTATTAGCTTATAAGTAGTAAACACTGAAAACTTTATTATTAAGGTTTACATGAGAGAGAGTTGGAATGAGAATTGAATGAATATTGAGAAGGGGTTTGACCTGCTACCTAAAGACCTATTGTGCCCCCAGCCACGGGTAGATGAGTTACAAAGCCTACAGATCTTTCTCCTAGTTGATCCCTTTTATGAGTTTGATCATTTGGAGTACCTTGGGAGAAGATAAATCACCCTCTTCTACCTGGTAGCTTCCCAGATACATGTTTGTTTGATGCATTAGTGCTTCGCATCCGCCTTGTATGTGTTCCGGCGTTTCATCATGAGTATTGCACAGTCTGCATGTGGGGCTATTTACTATGTCATGTGTGTTCTTAGTTAACAGTGACCGTAGATTATTTCTACCTAACTTCCCCCCCGACGGGTTTCACCTTGTCGTGGTGGGGGGGGGGGGGGGGGGGGGGGCTTACGTCTAATCTCTCGCTGCTCGATCAGCTAAGAGATTTAGACAACTAAGAAAACCCAAGGGAGTAGTTGGGTAGAAACGGGTGTGTGTTGGTGAAATCTCCGGCTTACTTACGTGGCTGGAGATTTTAAAAGTATTCTCCAGGTTTTGAAGGGTCTACTAAGGATGTCTAGGGTGAAATCAGTAAGGTCTCCGGCTGCTTGCGTGGCTGGAGATCTTTAAGGTTTGAAGGGTGAAATTGGTGAAGTCTCCGGCTACTTGCGTGGCTGGAGATTTCTAAGGTTTTATCGGGTTGTAACGGATTGAATTGGCAAGGTCTCCGGCTGCTTACGTGGCTGGAGTCTTTTAAGGTTATTTAAAGGTTTTTCAAGGGTTTCTTATTTGTAGTAGCAAATAATAGGGGGATCGTCGTCCTCGTTCTTTAGAACAAAGACTAGGAGTGTCTTTCTTAGTTTGCCGAAAGGTAAATAAAAGATAGGAGCGTCTTTCCTTGTTTGCGTTAGGTGAGCAAAAGACTATGATGCACATTGAGTTGTTGGTTTCTACCCCGGCCGACTTCTTGGTGTGTATCCTAAGGGTTGACAGGCCCATGGTTTCGCAGGAGCCCATCTGGAAGTGACGGGTTCAGATCTAAGAGTTTCCGAAGCTTGAGACAACGACTCGGATTAGTCCGTGTTGGGATCGCCTATGAGACTCTATGAAATGACAAAGTTGCGAAGCTTCACCGGAAGCTATATTCTGGTACCATGGGAGATAGTGCCCATTTGAGTCGGAAGTTGAGTTTTGCCCTCGGCTTGAACCCTATCTATGAGGTAGGTGGCTTGATTTATTCCGAATGCGGAGGCACATGGTCTTCAAGATTCTTTTCTTGAATTCAAGAGGTGTTAGATAAACCTCGCCTCCAAAGCAAGAGGTGTGCACATACTGCAACATATCACAACTTTGCGACCGAGATAGCTTGCTATGTCGGGGTTAATGGTCAGGACCCAATCTGACTCCAATGGAAGTAGGTCTCCCGTGGGATTGAGTCATAATAGGCAGGTGCTCACGTAAAACCAAAAGACGATCTTGACCGATAGCGCTCGCCGTTGATGGTCGGAAGCGAGCTAACGTCGTTCTCAAGCAAGTATGGACCGATGCTGCAGTCAGCCCAAATTCACACCAAACAGTGGCTTTCTCTGAATATGGGTGGTCTCGTATGGATTGTGATTCTCCTAAATGGGACAATTTTGCTTATTAAAGAACCCATTCATCCAAAAATGGACTTTATCGCTGAACAAAAATTTTTTACCGAAATTTGGGTCAACTTCCAAAACAGTTTACGACAATGGGTCGTTATCGTTAACTCTGTGCTCCTGGGTCATTTGAAGTTTGTACGGGTGTAGGCCCAAATCTTAAAGTAAAATTCTCCGAGATGTGGTTTGCTCGAAAGGCCAAGCTCTCGTGCACGGACACCTTTCCATGAGAGACTTGGACACCAAAGTATATGTCACGTCAAAAATTTCTCAAGGCTAGAGACATTATTTTTGGTGATGATAAGTATTCCTTTGTGATGTTTGCTTTTTTGGAAAGCAGCATCGGGCAATATTTAAACAAAGTCAAAATAGCGCGAGCTGTGTTGGAGAGTTGGTGCATTCATATCTATGCGATCCAATGGGAAGAATTCCATTGCTGGGTCGAAGTACTTCTTGCTGTTGAAGGATGAGTTTTGGCACTTCAGAAAAAAACGCTAAAGTTTAATTTTTAATTTCTAAATTTTTGAGTTTAGTTGAAGCCGAGACTGAAGCGAAGGTGAAAACCATACCAACAGATAATGGCCTAAAATTAACGAATTAAGGTGCGCAAAGTACTCGTATTTTATCCTAGAATTGTGTAGTGCGTCAGAAGACTGTTCTATACACACCGGAGCAAAATGGTGGCGCAAAAAGGGACACTTCAACCATAGTTGAAGCTGCAAGGACTATGATTAGTTTGGGAAAAAGCGGAGATAAGTACCTTTAGAGTTTTTGGCAAAGACATATTTACGCTCGGTATCAAAAACGTCGCAAATGTGATGAGAAATCCAAGAAAGGGTTTTCCGTAGAATATGAAAAAGGTGTAAATAGTTTTAGAGTTTGTTTGGAAGGAAGAAATATTGTAGAGATGTAGTTTTTATCGAAAATGGGAGTGCAATCACAAAGAAAAGCTTTCCTGAAAATCTACAATGCGGCCATGCTGATAGCAATGTTGGTGAAGACGATGGTGGCGATTATGTTGGTGATAATGATGTTAGTGGTGCCCTTTGGTGGAAATAGTAACTCCGAAGATGTTTTTGAAGAAGCTGTAATTGGTGACAAGGATAGACAAGCGGAAAATGGTGTTGGAATCATAACTTCTACTATAAGCCAGCCCTTGAAAAGCAAGCCGAGTAATTGTCAAAGTGAAATTCTTTGCGGCATAGATGAAAGCTTCGCATTTCCAGCTGAATCATTTCTAGCAATGACTTTTGAAGACGCAATTAATTGTAAAATCTCGAAAAAGTGTAGATCTTTTTTGGACGAGGAAATATTAATTCACTTGATAAAAAACATAACGTGGAAGTTGATGCATCTACCCAAAGATCGTAAGCTGGTTTACACAAAATTGGTTTATCAAGTAAAAAGTGCATCTGAAAACGAAGACGAATGTTTAAAAGCCAGGTTGGTAGCTCATGGCCTCAATCAAAGGCTTGATTATTGATGAGGCATTCTTTCCCGGCGTTAAGTTTTTATCAATTCGACCTACTTAAAGCATTGCAGCATTGGAAAATTTGTACCTCATACAATTTGGCATTAAAGCAGCCTTCTTAAATGAAAATATGAATTAAGAAATTCACGTTCGCCAACCGAAGGGGTATGAAGACGAAACAGGCCGAGTTTGTAGATTACAAAAAAGTTTGTATGGACTACAAAAGGCTTCAAGACTTTTTCCCAAATTTTAATTTGGTGCCATCCGATGCTGATTCGTGAGTTTTCCTTAATCAACAGGATGAAAAAATATTAAGGGAACGGACGAATATTATATATTTTTTAAAAGTATTTAACTTCAATTTAACTGTTTTAGCGATGCTTATTGCTAGAACGCAGTTCACACATCTTGATATTCACAAAGGGACATGGCGATCTCCTGATCAATCAACCGTGAACCAGATTGACCACATTGCGATCGAAGCAAGGCACTTCTCCAGTATAGAGGATATCTGCACGTTCCGAGGGATTAACATCGACTTGGACCACTACCTTGTAGTAGCCAAGGTTCGTTCGGCTGCGGATATCCCGACCCAAGCCAAAACAAGGAAGTACTGCGAGGAAGTTCGACGTTGGACGAGTACAATCACAAGAGATCGCCAGGTCTTTTTCTGATCGAATCTCTAGCAACCTCTTAAGAAGTCCTATGCCGCCAGCATCAAGTATTGTGAATCAATGGCAACATTGCCAAACACCCATCAAAGAGGCCGCTTCTGGAATGCTGTATTTCACCGACCACTACAGGGAAACCCCTGGTTTGACGATGAGTGCCGGCAAGCACATGCAGCTTAAAAAAAGGCATATTAACAGGTGCTGCACAGAAGGACCAGAGCTTCTCGCAAGCTCTACGAGCAGAAGAAAAGAAAAGAACACCGGCTTCTCAGAAAGAAAAAGAAGGAGCATGAGAAGCGCTTGATCGAAGAAATACAGGGTTGATTTAGCAGGAATGAGTTTCAGAAGTTTTACCAAAAGATAAAAAAAAAACATCACAAGGATACAATCTCCGAGCCGAAGCCGGCATGGATAATCAAGGCAACATCCTAGTATAACCGCAGTCCATGCTGAAAATATGGAACAACCATTTCTCCAAACTATCTTTATAGAGATAGTACCATTCGACTTAGGCGACCCAGACTAACAATACCGCCCACCCGACCTGGACGAAGTGAAGATAGCTATATCGAATCTCAAGTCCAACAAAGCCGCTGGAGCTGACGGCCTAGCTGCGGAACTGTTCAAAGCGGCGGGTGATGACTTGGTTGGGTGTGTGCACCAGCTCATTTGTAAAATATAATCGGAATTTAAGCATGCCCGATGAATGGAAGCATTGTCAGCATTGTCTGTCTGATCCTCAAGAAAGGAGACTCTCTGATCTGAGCCAACTACAGATTCATAGGTCTCCTGAACATCGCGAACAAGATCCTCTCTGCCGTATTATGTGAAAGTCTGAAGCTTTTCGTCAACAACCTTATAGGCTTTAGACCAGCAAAGTCCACCATCGATCAAATATTCACATTACGATCAAAGCAAAGATCTTGGGAAAAACCCAGGAGCTACAAATCAACACCTACCACCTTTTCATCGATTTCAAAGCCACTTATGATAGCATCTATACGAATGAACTATATAAAGCAATGTCTAGTTTTAGCATCCCTGACAAACTTGTCCGTTTGTGCAGGATGACGATGGAGAATGCACGCTGCTCCATCAAGGTCGGAAAAGATCTCACCGATGCATTTGATGTCAAAAAAAGTTTTAGGCAAGGCGATGCTCTGTCGTGCGACTTCTTCATCATCGTTCTTTAAAGAATAATAATTTAAATTTAAAATTTAAGGAATAGTGTAAAGCTCACGCGTCAACACTAGATGCACAATCTTTCAAAAGTCCGTTCAATTACTCGGATACGCCAACGATAATGACAAAATTGGAAAAACAAAGCGTGATGTCAGTGGCGCTCTTGTGAGCATTGAGATGGAAGTGAAGAAGATGGGTTTAACTGTCAATGAGGGCAAGACCAACTATACCTGTGCTGTCATCAAGAAAGAACACCGACGTCTTTCACAGAACGTCACCATAGACAGCTATAATTTTGACGGAGTTAAGTGCTTTGTGCATCTAGGCACCGCTTCTATTTCAGAAAGCCCTGAAATCAAACGGACAATAACTCTTGCCAATCGCTGCTCCTTTCGACTAAGAAGGCAATTGAGTAGCAAAGTCCTCTCTCGTCGAGCAACTTAAGTGGCCCTATATAAAACACTCATCATCACGGTCCATGTCTATGGTGAAGAGACATATACTTTGTCGAAAGTGGATGAGAGCGCTTTAGGATGTTTCGAGAGGAAAATTGTTCTTGTGATCTTTGGTTCCGTCTGCATAGACGGGGAGTGGAGAAGATATAGCCACGAACTGTACGGGCTGTATAGCGAAACTGACCTGGTCAAACGGATCAAAGTCCAACGACTGAGATGGCTAGGTCATGTAGAGCGAATGGACCCGAATGCTCCGGGTCGGAAAGTCTTCGAATACAACCCTGAGGGACGGCGCAGTAGAGAAAGACCGCGACTCAGGTGGCGCACACAAGTGGGAGAGGACCTCAACCAACTTGACGTACAAAACTGGAAACAGCTACCTGGAGAAGCTTGTTATTTGAGGCCCTGGTCCACCCCGGACTTTAGCGCCACCTTAAGTAAGTAAGTAAATTTTAGCGACGCAAACTATGCTTGGGAAGTGGTTACTAGGCGTTCTACCAGTGGTTTTTTACTCGTGATTGCTACAAGATGCATTTCCTAGGCTTCGAAAAGCCAACAGCGCACGACCTTATCAACAGCAGAGGCAGAGTTTGTAGCTGCTTTCCAGGCGGTTAAAGAGCTAGTTTATATGCAGTAGCTCTCACAAGATTTGATCAGAGATCAAACTGCGAAACCAGTCTTGTACGTAGATAATCAGGGTGTCATGAGGCTAATCAAGAACCCTTAATTCCACAAGCGAACAAGACATATTGATCTTCGCTTCAATTTCATGCGTGAAAAATATGAGAACAGTTGGAGCTATTTTCACAAAACATGATATGGCCGCAATAAACTGTCAAAGTTCAAAAACCTCAATTCACATTTGATAAAAACTGATGAGTTTATGTCCCTCAATCTTAGCCATTGTGTCAACTGTTCATTTTGAATCAGTTTAAATGGAATTTGACGTCGATATTCAAATGAAATTCTTTTCATATCCAATTAACAAAATTCCCACAGATACATTCCAAATGCACGAATCTAGTTAAACAACAATTTTCCAAAGTTAACAAAAAAAAAAAGGTTTAGATTGTAATATCTTTCAAGTTGAAGAAGAAAGTCTTCGTTTGAAAAGCAAATGTTGTGTTTTTTTTATTTGCGAACACATTTGTCAAACACACACATTTTCACATTTTCGTGTAGGCGAGTCAACACATAGTGGGTGTAGGAACCCAACCGAAATAATTCTCCGAATAACAATCCACAAGGGGGTAGCTGTATGATTCTGAGGAGAGATCTTAGCAACGTAATCATCAGGACGTTATGCTTGCCTGCTCTTAAAGTAGATTTGTATGTTTTGGGAGATGTTTTTTTTTTTTTTGCTTTTTTTTTGTAAACGCTTTAATCTACATGCAAAAGCTGTTAGTAATGGCTGCCGGGGAAGAACTAGAGACAATGCTTAGCTTAATAATGTAAGGAGTTAGTTTTTGAAAGTCAAAGGGATTTAAATAGTTACGTTTAAGTTCTTGGTAAATAGTATTTCCTGTGAAGGGTACATTAGTTCTGATGCAAAAAGTCTTGAAACTCTCCAAATGGAATAAGATGAAATGTTAGCTTCTTCTTGGAAGTTAATCTTTTGAGGGAAAGCCAAAAGGAGAACAGCTATATGTATTTGTTTTCAAGACCTTGATTAAAACAAGACGGTTGTATGTCATAGACCATATCAACTTCATTTGTTTTTGGAAAGTTATGAGAAGCTCAAAAATAAGTTTCACGTGATAAATCATTTTGGGAATTGAATATAAGAACGAAAAGGTTTTATTTTTAAATTCATAATTCGGGCGTACCCTTCCATGAAAAATTTTGACGAAGCGGAATGGTTTACGGTGACAACTACGATGAAACCTAGACCTATGCGATTGCGGAATTCGAAGGACCTCCCATGTTCCACAGGTCGTATTGGAGTAGGATGTCACTATTAATTACACTGCAACGAAAGTGTGTACTCACTAGGGTTCCCAACCGTCCTCCTTTTGGGAGGACAGTCCTCCTTTTCACTTTTTTGTCCTCCTGTCCTCTTAAGCTTTTAAATGTCCTCCTTTTGCAAAATGAATACATTACATTCATAAAAAATATAGAAATAGATATTTATTCATGTAAAAGTAAGTTGGCCTTAAAAATATTTGATAATTTACATTTAAAAACAAAAGAAAATATAATCATACCCTTACGTTCGAAAAACTATCTCTCGAGTAACTTACTAAACGCATTCGTTCATTTTCGAACACACTTGAATGCGTTCATTCAGCTGTCACTTTTGGTTGTCTTGTCATTGTCATTGTCATTCATAATTCAAATTTTCAATTGAAGAAACTACCGGATTTCATATTTTTATTTTGGTTGAAGAAAGTCTTTGTTTCAAGGTAATTGTTATTTCTCATAATTATTAACACTGTTGTAATAAAGTGAATAATATTTGATGTGCACAGATGATTTCAAACTCAAATCTGAGAGAAAATAAGAACGCGGAGCCACCCAACAACGCAAACAAACCAAAAAGACTTTGTTCCTACAACAAAATATGGGAAAACCAGCACAATTGGTTAGAAGAATCCAACAATTCAAACAGAGAAGTTTTTTGTAAAATTTGTCGATCAACATTCAACGTGGGCTTTAAAGGTTACCTTGCAGTGACAGAACATGAAAAACGAAAGCAGCACATAGAAAGAACAAGAGCTGCAGCTTCAAGTAATGTCCTAACAAAATTCTTTGCAAATAAATGTGGAAATGAAGAACTTTCTGTTGTTGCACTCGAGGTTGCACATGTTTTCCACAACGTTAAACATAACCTTTCTTACAACTCCCTGGATTGTGGCTTAAAATTATTAAAGAAAACAGCTTCCGATTCATCTTTATGTGGAAAAATATCATGCGGAACCACAAAAGCAGAGTCCATAGCTATGGTCCTTGGAGATCAAGCTTTGGAAGGTGTTTTGCGTTTTTTAAAAGAAAGTATGGTACCATTTACTCTTCAAATAGATGCATCAAATCATAAAAATAGAAAAATGTTTCCAATATGCGTACAATTTTTCTCAATACAAAATGGTATTGAAAACAAATTATTGGATTTCATAGAAAACCCCGACGAAACCGCAGCCGGTATGTTTAATATGATAAAGGGTTGTTTTGATAGATATGGTTTGTCGTTCCAACAAGTGTCTTCTTTTAGTGCAGATAACACTAACTCAAACTTTGGAAAGAACAACTCTTTGTTTACTGCTCTTCAAAAAGAAAATAAATTTATTCTTAAAGCCAATTGCCATGCTCATATAATTCATAACTGCCTTAAGCATTCTCTAGATCAGTTGTCAATAGACGTAGAAAACGTTATTTTGAAAGTTTACTCTCATTTTAAAATTTCTGCAAAAAGACGAGCTGAATTAAAACATGTCTATGACTTTGTTGAATGTGAATTTTCGGACTTAATAAGACACATACCTACTAGATGGTTATCATTGCTTCCCGCTATTCAAAACTTACTTACTGGTTGGAAAGCAATAACGACATACTTTTCCGGAATTGATGACTGTCCAGAAGCGATCAAGACACTTTTGTTTAAAACAGTTGAACAACAAAATGTGGTTGAAACGTATTTATATTTTTTAGATCATATGTTACCAATTTTTCAAGAAACTACATTACTACTTGAATCTAATAGTACAACTTCAGTAAACTTATTTGATATTATGTACAAGTTTAAACTTAAACTTGAAACAAGACTGAATGATAAATTTTTTGGAAATCACGTCCGCCAATATTTTTTAAAAACAACTGAAACTGAAAAACTCAAAATTGAAAAGGATTTTATTAATTTTTGTAGAAAATCATTGCAGTATATTGAAGGTAAATTTAGATTCGATCACGAGAAAGATAACTGGATCTACCAAGTATCACCGTTTTCTCTTTCGCAAAATATTTTCCCTAACTTTTCAGTATTCGTTGCTTTGGCTGAACATTTCAATATTGACATAAACATCGATTCATTATATGAAGAGACCATTCCATTGAGGAATAATTTCGCACACATTGTTAAACAGCATTCTTGGAAGGTTTTAACAAAAACCGTAGAAAAATGGATGTTCTTATTTTCTACAACTGAGGAAAAGTCGAACATTATTAAAGTCATAGGTCTTATATTAAGCATACCTACTTCATCCGCATTTTGCGAAAGAGTTTTTTCAATAATGAATATTAAATGGCGTGGCGAAAGAAATAGAACAACAATTGATCTCATTAGAGCTGAGTTATTGATAAACATCAATAATAAAAATTCTTGCATCGAATACTTTGACTCTATAAAAAATGATAGGGATTTTCTTCGCACAGTTAAAAGCCAAAAAAAATATAAATTTAAAAAATAAAGATAATTTTTCAATTTTAAGTTTTTTAAACTCAATTTTTAAATTGAAATGCCTATGAATTCTGTGATGTTATTTTTATTCTTCTTTTTTATTATAGCTAGAAATGCTAATTTTTTGTTATGTTTTTTTATTATTATCAATAATAAAAAGTAAGAGTTCCTAAACTGTATGTATGTAATTTTATTTATTTTTTAAATATTTTTTTAATTTTATTAATTAATAAAGAAAATGTTTGTATGACGTTTTTTTTTATTCTGAAAAAAACATTGTCCTCCTTTGTTTGGAACCAAAGTTGGGAACCCTAGTACTCACCAAGGCGCTCTGGAAAAGACGGTAGCGGAAGTTTTCTTTAGGTAGAATCAATGTTGATGTCTCCAGTTCCAGTAAAAACGAACTAATTGGTGTTTAACTTAAGTGAACTGCTTTGACATATTTCGAGAAGAGGTCCGTAAGGTTTTTCCATATCCAACGAGCTACACGAACGTTCTGTAATTATTTAGTCGGCAAGTACCAGTGTGACTTCCCGTCCGGCAGATCGACAATAGACCAAATATTCAAATTGTGGTAAGTCCTGGAAAAGGCCAATTTCATGTTTAGACTCGTCATCTATTTATCGACTTCAAAGCCACATATGATAGCATTCATCGTCAGAAGCTCTATATGGTGATGGCCAAAATCGGTATCCCAGGAAAACTGATCCAACTGTGTCCCGTGACATTGGAAAATACGAAGTGAAATGTGAAATTATGGACTCACTCACTTTTGAACTATCCCAAACATATAGAGGATTACGGTAAGGAGATGCGATATCATGCGATTTCTTCAATAACTTTCTAGAGCAGATTGTGCGGAGGGCAGGCGTTGACACGGTGGGCACTATATTCAACAAATTTGTCCATCTGTAAGGGTATGCAGATGATTCCTAACGTTATGTAATAGAGTACTTCACGGCTATTGAAGATCAGGCGAGACTTGTTGTTCTTGAAGTAAATGAAGACAAAACCAAATATATTCTGTCATGTCCACCGATTAGGGGAAAACTTCCTTATTGTTAGCAAAAACTTCGAGTTAGTTAAGGAGCTCATCTCCATTCTCCACGAACGTCACCTTAATGGATATCCCACGAAGAATTGCCCTAGGAAACCGCTACTTTTTTGGTTTAACAAATGGGTTCAAAGCTCCTCACTCATACGACGAAATAAACGTTCTACAAAACGCGGGCCCAGTGCAGGACTTTAGCAGAATGATACAGGGCTCTTCCGAAGAAAATATTCTTCGGATGATATTTGGTCCTGAAAGCGAGGCAGCCAATGGAGGAGAATATAATAACCGCAAACTCTATCAGCCGTAACAATATGTGGATATAGTCTAGAAATCAAATCACGGCTACTACATTGCCTCGGCCATATTTAGCTTATGGACAACAGTGCTCCAGTTAAGAAAGTCTTCGAACCAAAGTCCCCAAGTTCGCGACCACATAAAAGACCGAACATTTGGTTAAACGACGAAGCCATCGCAGATGCCAGAGCACCTAGTCTAGATGCCTGGAAGCAGCGTGCTCTGGATCGCAAAGGAAAAAAAATGCCGTGTCTTCACTTCGTTGCTCTGCTAAAGGTTAAGTCGTTAGGCAGGTGTCTCTATCAACAAAGGTACCACCGGAGACGAAACCCAAAACTCTGTTATAGAAAACTGTTGTCATTTGTTTCTGTCATGCGACCGAACAGACTGAAGAACCATTTCAAAGTTAGACACGGCCAAATTGGCCATATATTGAAAAAGTTAAAAAGTGGTTTCAATACTGGAAATATATGAGGTTGTTTTTTATGGAAATACAATCTCAGTATTATATTTACAACAATTTGTAATAAATGCCCCATATTGGTGAGACATAGGTGCCACCTTCGATTTGCCGACTACCCGACATTGACAGTTTTTTTTTTCAAGCTGATTTCTTACGAATCAAACCATAAATAATAATAATAAATCCGGAATACCTGATCTGATATGCAGACGCAGGCAAGATATAGGAATGATCATTGCTACCTGTAGCGGACACTGGCCAATAGGAGAGCAAGCAGCAAAGCTAGGCATCCCTCACAACACTAACTGTCATAGCTGTTAAGACCAGCGGGAAAAGGAAACAGTCCTCCATTTCCTCTTCAAATGCCTTGCTTTGGCCAATCATTTTTTGAAGAAATTGACGAACTTTTGGAAATGAAGATCAAAGACTTGATCTCTTTTCTCAATGTGACGAAATGGCTTTAGGACGAACTTCGGTAACTTCTTTGCCGTGTCCTCCGTTTGACTCCTTAGATCTAGAGCTAGCGAACTGATGGCTTTGACAGAGGTTTACGGCGTCGTAGCCGGATGATCATTCAATCAGATTGGCTACTGTTCAATCACTACTCAACAAGCTACCTAGCTTGCCACAGTGTAGATAGTGACGGATGAGTGTGGTGTGAATTCAACCCACACTTTCCCATATCAATTCCATCAACATGTTTACGCAAGTTATGGTATCAAAATGGCGGACTTCAGTCCCAATAGGGATACAGGGCTAGTCTACCAGTGGTTGTCATTTCCACATAACTTCCTACCTCCATTTACATTTTATGTCCTCCTTAAGTGGGTCTTAAATCCCTAGTAACGTTCTTGGGAGCTATGTACCTGCGGCTACCAAATCTATCTGCATATTCGAATCATAATCTTGAGAAAATGGAAAACTGCAATAAAGTTGATCCTTTATAATGCAGTTTATCAAGTAACCAGAAGTCAAAACATCATAGTGTCAAAGATCGAATGATCTTCGATATCACCACTCATGAGTCGATTGAAACTGGCGATACTCCAATTTTCCAAGATCTTGTTGATGGTTTCGGGTTGTAGCTCATGAATATCTTGGATGCTATTGACCTTAAGTGCTTGCATCGTTTCCGGATTGTTGGCATAACGGTTCCCAACAAAAAAAAGTCCAAAGCGTTCAAATCGCAGCTCCGAGGCGGCCAAATTCAAATCCATGTCTTTAATTTCAGTATAAAAAACAGTCGGTTTACATGGCTTTGTAATACCCACCATTGTCCGAAACGTTGTTCCAGCCTCATTTTCGAAGACAAATTGTCCAATGATGCCATCACTCCACAAACCGCACCAAACTGTCTCTCTCTGTCGATGTCTGGACAATAACGTGCGGATTTCCCGAGCCCGAGATGCGGCAATTTTGTTTGTTAACGTAGCCGCCGAGATGAAAATGTGCCTCGTCAGAAAAGATGATTTTTCGCCCAAAATCGTTGTCAAATTCAAGCTGCTAAGGTCTAAGCTGCAAACGATAACGAAGTGGACGGTCTTGCGCCTTCAATTGCTGAGTCAATTTGGCCTTTTAGAAAATAATTTGAAATCTTTGTGCAAAATTCTCCTCAGGCTAGTGAGTGAAATGTTGAGCTGTTGAGATCGATGGCGAGTCGATGTTTGTGAATAGTCTCCCACTCTCGGCCGCAGCAGTCACATTCTGGTCTGTGCACCCCGTACTACGACGGGGACTATGAGTTTTGTCCTGTCCACTAGCATACCAGTCTGACGAACTTTTTGCACAAACTTTCGTACAGCAGGCGCGGTGGGTGCTTAATGTCGGCCAAAACTACTTTTCAAAAAAACACACTGTTTGGTCTACAAGTTTTCAATATTTCCCAACTTTGTTTAACTGCAAAGCGACTCATTTCGTTACGCGGAGGTCTGATACTGACTTTCTGTCAAGATTTCGAGCGGGAAATAGCTGTCAGTGCCAAAATTACCTATGATTAAAAAAGAGACTGCTAGATGGCCCACCCTTTATATTTTAGTGTGTACTTTAAGCACTGGTGCATGTGGTACGTGGTACTGTTATGAAAAAAAATTCTAGTGTGTTCTGGAAGTATTTTTAAATTAATTTTTTTTCACTGGAATCGATAACAAATGATCTGCGTGCACTGAGGCGTATGAGTGCTGAATAAATTAAAAAAAAAAAAAAAGAAAAAAAACATTAAATATTATTTCTTAAAATAATATCGATGAATAAATTGAAATTAGCTATAAGCATTAAGTCAACCCATATTTTATTTAAATTCTACAAAAAGAATGGAATTTGCATTCCAATTCAATTCATTTTAGATTAAAGGTAGAACAAAGGATGTACCAGCATTAAATGTTGGCAAATTTTCAAACACACATTTCTGTCTCTCCTTTGTATGTAGGCACTTTGTACTTGTGTCGTATTATGCAAAATAAAATAATTCAAATGCACACATTTAATGAACCGACAAATAGCCTTCTTTTGTTGTTGAGTGTAGCAGTTACAGTTACTCGTTGTTTCCGGTTACAAAGTGAATTTCTGTTTGCCGGCTTCGGCACCGGCATCGGCTTTGGCTTAGGTAAATTCAATTCAAGTTCATATTATATATTCAATGAGCAGTGATTTACGGATTCAAGTGGATAATTTAATGAACCCATTGAAATTGATTTGAAGTTAATTTAAATTCACTTGCTTATTCTATGAAGGTATTTTTTTTGTCAAATAGCTTACAAAAAAACACTCAAATACCATTATGTTAGTCAAGAACCGGAATTGTAAGTTTTGATATTTTTTTTTAAATTTACAAAACTTTTTTTAGAAGTGGAACACCTCAATGACATATATTGCAGAAACACGTGTATGTCAATAAACACGCGCCTGAATATCATGGTTTCTGAACATATCCCGTTTTAGCACAATGTACGTTCAATGAGACCCGAGCCACAGTGGCGTGCGAGTTTTTAAGTTTTCGGGTTCGTAGAAAATTTAAATTCACTGAATTAATAAATGCTTGGAACACTTGAAGTAAGAAATAATGATTTCATTTGGCTTATAGACTGAGTCAAAGCTGATACATTTTTATGTTTTTTTTAGCTTTGACACTCAAACCTAGGAAAAGGGCAAAGAAACCTCCTTTTTTGTCTTTCAACTGATACGGGTAGATTTTGGCGGCTTGTGACAGTAATGATGTAATATTATTTAGGACGTATTGATGCCAAATTAACATGGCCAGTAACACGTTTGAACAGCACGTCCAAATAATAAATTTTTATTTTAAAAATGACTGTTCGTTAGTACAAAAGTTGCGCACATTCTACGGCAGACGTGGTTTGTGGGCCTTCACAATCGACTTTTTAACGTTTGGTGGCCAAATTCTGAGACCATCGGTTTGGTAAACAATCAGTCAACTTGTATACATGTAGGATGACATATCTTATTATTATAATCATAATTATTATGCTTTTACTTCATTATTATTTAATATGAATTGCCAAACTTTTTTGAATTTACCCTATTTTGCAAATCCATTATATAATTTTGAATTACTGTTCATATTAAGATTGAGAGCATTCTATGTCAAGTGGTTAAGAAGAAAAGAAGTGTTAAGTTAAAAAAGAAAAGAAAAGACCCACCAAGATTGAAAAGATTATTAATTTAATTACCTACCAATTACATATGTATCTTAAACTTAATTAACTTTTAATTACTATTTCTTTCGCATTTTAATAAATATTATAAAATTATTAATGAAAAGTCGTGTTTTGTTATTCCCTCCCCTACATACATCAAAGGAATATTAGACCGACCGAGAACAAAGCCGCGGTTCATGAAAGTTTACAACAGGACCCTAGACAAGAACTCAGTCTTTCGCAGATTTCAACGAATTTTGCATCGCGACTTGGGTCTACACCCGTACAAGATCCAACTGACTCACTCAGGAGCTCGAAGTTCATGACCAAGGCCAATGCGGTTTATTCCCTGACTGGGATTCGGACGGTTTGGAAGAGAACCCCAATTTTGGTCGAAAAATCATCTTTAGCGAATGAATGGCTAAGGTAACAAGCGAAACTGCTATAGATATATGGGACGACACCAACTCACACGAGGCTCAACAGGTGACAATACTTCCTCAGAAAGTTTGGTGTGGATTTCAGGGCAACTATGTCATTGGTGCTAACTTTTTCAAAAGCGACGTTAGTGAGACGGTCACTGTCAATGGCAAGCTCTACAGAACGATAATAACCAATTTTCTTTAGCCCAAACCGAACCATATGGAACAAGATGACATGTATTTCTAGCAGAACAGCGCTACGTGCCACAACGCGGACACTACGATTAACATTCTGCGTGAACCATTTGAGGGTAAAGTTATCCCTGGCAGAGGTGACGTGAATTGGCCACCAAGATCATGCGAAAAAAGCCATTTCTTCAACAAAAAACCCGCCTGCGTTAGATTGTGTTCGGACATTTAAGTAATCATTCTTCAAAAACCATTTGTATTAGCGTCACTTAAAATGAATGCTTAAATTATGATCAAGATTTGTCGCTCAATCAATTTGTCAAAAAATTCAGAGAAATGGAATCCCGGGAGCTCCCCAGGCTAATGAAAACTCCAGAAGAAATAGATTGTGAAAATAACTTTTTTTTAAACTTACATTCGCTTGTCTTCGGGGCAATATGCAGTATGACTTCCCTCCAAGGATTCACCAAATCGACTTGGATCTCCATACGAAGTTGCAAAAGGAATGTTCTTCAACTTAGAAGTTTAGCCCCATCGTAATTCTGAAACAAAAGAAAAAAAAAACTTTATTAACAGGGTTAGATACTTTGGAGGATCTGATTAAAATTAGGAAATGGTCCTCAAATTCAGTAGAGCTTTTATCAGAAAATCCCTTAGCAGAACGGAAAGGGAAGAATTTCTTCAAGACTTTAGGACTTATTTGGAATCCTAAGGCTTGTTACAATTTTAATTCGCGAATAAGAAATTATATTTTTAATGAAAAAGGTCAAAGAAAATGACCCGAAAGAACCACGACGCGACCGAACAATAACTACTAAGATGAAACTGAAAGAAACCGATGACGAACTGTCAAACTTTCGACAGACAAGTTCAGCGAAAAAAGAATTGCAACTGATAGCAACAATGTATGCTACCACCACGACTAGGCTCAGCAAGGGGGTGGGTTCGTGAATTATTTTTATGTTGATGATTTATTAATGCAATAAAAAAAATGAAATGATTTATTTTCAATCAACGCAGAGGCGTAGCTGAAAAATGAAAAGGGCGCCAGTAATTTTTTTTTTTGAAGATAAGGAAATCACAAACCTTTGGAGCGAAACCGACGGTGAAAGATATTTTAAATAAAAGATTTAAATTTATAATTCCGAATGGGAATTTTCATTTCATTTCATTTATTTATTCAAGTATCTTTTACAACAGACTTAAGTCTTAAAAAAGCAAAAGTTAAACCAATTTATAAATTATTTTAACAATACAACAAACTAATTATTATTTTACAATTTTACAATAATACAATTTACATGAGAGAGAAAAAAAATACTTATTTATTTTATTTTTATTTTATTTAAGAATTATCAGGATTGATAGCCAAATACCTAAAGAGCATTTTATCAAAATTTAAAGTACCTCGTAGTTTTCTAATGTCTAATGGTAGAGAATTCCATAGTCTAACAGCACACACAAAGAACTGTCGTTTAGTTGCTAAACATGTATGTGTTGGTTGAATAAAAGTAAACGATCTATTTGAATTTGAAAAAATTAACTTGTTGTATAAGTAAAGTGGATCTTTTTTAGTGACAACATTATTCAGAGTTTTTAATGTTATGTAATTCAAGTATGCGTTTAAAGTACATCCTAGTAAATTTTCTTTATATTCAGAATTTGAAAATTTTATTGAATTGCTTGGGAAACCTTGCAATTAAGTAGGGCTAAAACCCAAGATCTTTTGAACAGTAAGAATACAAAAAAAAAATATGAAATTATTAAGATGGACCGTTAACACTCGGTCCCGAAAGCACAAACGGTGTTAAGAAAACGGGTCGCGCGTTCCGCAATATCGGAAATTTTTCGATAGCAAAAACCAAACGAATATTAAAATGAACTTTTAAATGAAATTATCGACCTGACAATAAAATTTTAAATAACAATTATACAACCACTATAATTTCCACCAAATTCCTTTCTATTAGTCCAGCTAACTCCAACTCTTCTACAGCAAATTTCTCCACTCAAGTTTTCCTGCGGTTCTTCAACTTTTTTTTCTTTATTTGAAAATAAAACTCCTTTTTTTCCAAAATAAAAATTGTTCCTTCGTTTTCAAAATCAAATTCTCTTTTTTTTCGTTTTCAAAATGTTGTTCCTTATGACAAATCGCACCTCTAGCTTGTTTAAATCTCCGTAAAGAAGTGTCCTTCCAGGCTTTCACCTTGCCTGGAAGACCTGTTCTCTTTTTAAAACCCAGTGCTTTCCGCCAATCAGTGACGTGGGCTTTGATCGCGTCATTTATCAGCAACACACAGCACATTGGCGAGAGTGCGCCAACGCAGTTGGAACCCATCAGCCTTCTCGTACTCGCACTTTACACCCAGCTTTATGCACAGTCATCAGCATTGAATTCGCCGACCTCCGGTATGACTTTCCAGTGGCGGGCAATTCAATGGGTGCATTCAGCCACCTAACATCCCCATACAAGTTCTTAAACAAAATTTTCTGAAAACCAAAAAAAAAGGAACTCAATTTTTCTAACATAAAACCCGGTAAGAAACACTGGAAAACCTGTGCAAAAAAAGTTGCTAGAATTCATAAACTACATTTAGAGGAAGTTGGTGGTAATTTTCTACATCGCGAATTTACTTGATTCATTGGGTTTTTGCGCAGATTTGGGGAATTATAGGACTAGCCGTTAACGTTCCATCTTTTACATACATAAAAATAAAAATTTATGTTTCAGGTTGGGCACGCAGCCATTCTCACCAGGAGTAACTTCAACAATTTGGAACAAAACTTCGCCAATGTTACTTTTGTGCATATTTAACACAGACCGCCCGTCTGTTTCTGTGACCAGCTGTCACTAGCAATAGCGATTTGAACAGACCACCCGTCTGGCGTCCATTAAGTTTCAAAATTGAACATGCTGATATTTTGTTTCTTCAAGTTACTGAGCGAGTGAACCGATGGCTGATGGACCATGGCTGCCCTTCTCTCTCTCAGTAAGTTGAAAGAAACACCTGCTTGAAGAAGGTTATTAAAAGAAAGGAATAAGGATAGGGAACAGAAAGAATGATTCTTGTTACGGAAAATTTTAACGTAACAGGCTGACGAGTTTTGGTTCTCTAGCAATCGTCCAGATATTTCGAAAGGAATATATAAACGAACAGTTCAACTTAATGATCCCTTGTGTTTGTAGGGCTGGTAATCCTGCAGGCAAGAATATTCATGCAATCCATTTGAAAAGGATATCTTGGTTGGGACGAAACCCTTCCCCTTCATCTACTTTCGAAGTGGAAATGATATTCTATTTATCAATAATATAAAATTACCTAGATACGTTTTATCACCTAAGGCAAACCTACAGATTTATGACTTTGCTGATGCTTTGATCTCGTGTAGCTTGGCAACAGCATTATTACTAGCTTAACTTATAGGTCGTGTTTAAACAACGATACCTCTTGAGTTTCAAATTGATGGTGTTGCCCCAGGTCTAACATGCATATAAGTAGGGCAAATATGTTCAGACACCGCTTCATGAAGTGCTTTGGTGGCAAATCTAGGATAAAGAAACCAAACGAAAGACCATGACAAAAATTGAAAGACTTGCCCGTATTGGAACAACCGGTGCTATTAACACTACACCAACGGTAGCCCTAGAAACTTTCCTTTCAAGAGTGCTTTAAGACTTAAAAAGTGTTATAACTGAAAAAAAGGGACACTACGGCATGCAGTGGAACTATAATTAATTTCACAAAAATAGCCATTTAAAAAGACGACCTTACACCGCAGTGTTAATAGTCTATGTTATCTACCCTTCAAAAGTTTTACAATGAAGACAAACGCCTCTCAATGCTAGGCATGTTGATAAGTTCAAGTCTACTGTTTTAAGGGGGATTTTCAAAACCTTAGCCTTTAAGCGCAAACCTCAAAAATCTTCTTTGCACTTTAGTCTGGATTTATGACAGTCATAATGGGGTGACCAGACCTGACAAGCATATTCCAGAATTTGTCGAACAAATGATTGATAAAGAAAGGATCGGAAAATTGTCTTGATTCCATTTTGATTCAACCTAGAATTGAATTGGCCTTACTAGCTATGGCGTTGATGGGCTGCATGAATTCAAGTTTACGATCAAATAATACATCAAGGACATTTATAATTTTATATCACTTACACGTGACAAGAGGAAACCGTTAAATAACTAGTTAAATGAAAAAATGGAAACCTAATTAAATCTTATATTTTTACAATTTATTGACGCAAAATTTTAGTTGAATTAGTACGATGTTAAACCTGTTTTAGTTCGAAACTAATATTTTGCAAATTTTAATCCAATATAGTATCATACTTTCTCTACCCTTTTATTAAGGTTAAGATCATCGAATACCTATCTTATTTGTTTAGTATCGTGCTAACTTCATTTCGAAACATCAAAACAGGTCTGTTTACTTAGTTTTTTTTTTGCATGAACTGCCATTAATTTAGGTGTGTTCAGAAGCAATTTATTAAAAAAATAGCCTTAGCAAGATACTAGTTAGAAAATGTTTAAAATTAAGAAAGAGTTAGTGATTTACTTTAAAGTTAGCAAATTAAGTAGTATCATACTAATATCTTAGTTCTAGGTTGTTTAAAATTTTGCACCATTGATTTTGAGAAACAAACAATTACGAACACACCCGTCAAAAAAAGAATTAAGTTCATACTGCGACGCTTGAAAATCTCCAGTATTCGAAATATGTTTTGAAGATTGTTACATCGGCAGCATAAATCAGACAGTCTGAGTACTTAAACACAGACGGTAAGTCGTTTAGAAATAAAATAAAAAGGTCTGCTCCCAAATGGCTACCCTGTGGTATTCCAGAAATAACCTTAAAATTATTCGATTCGCAGCTGTTGAAAATTACCGAGTATGATCTATCGCATAAATAAGATTGAATAAGACTTTACAAAATGGTCACTAAATCCTAGTATTCATAATTTAAAAACTTGATAAGAGTTTGTTAACCGACTTACTGAAGTCTGTAAAGACGCAATCTAATTGCCTATTATTTTAAAATGAGTCAATGAAATTTTCAGCCAATTCCAGTAAAGAAGTAACAGTTGAGCGATTTAGAACTATAAGTGATTTCACATAAAACCATAAGGCCAGGCGCGCACATTCAATTTTTAGTTTCGCAACTGTTTAGTTGCTAAAATGAAACATATGGGCTCATATGGGACACCGCGCACTTAGAGCAACTCGATTCGAGCAACTAAAAAGTTTGTGTTTTGACACAAACTAAAAGATTGCCTTCGCAACAGTTGAGCCTTGAAAATTTTTGGAAAATCGATGATCTAGCAAAAGTTTTTTTAATTTTTTACATCGTCTTTTTAACCTTTCTATTGTAGAGGGATTATGAAAGAATTTTTCCATGGAAATACACAAGAAACTGATTAGTTAAAAATAACGAACAAACATAACGACAAGTGACTTACACAGTTTTTCAAAATAGTAGAAGGTATCAAGTTGAAGGCACTTTGAAACAAGTCAGAAAATAGTTGTGTTATAACCCGAGGATCATGACTTAAAATATCATTTGACTTGAGGACACATAGGTAAGGAACAAATTTTCTAGATTTTACAATTTATGAATTTTCAAAAATATTTGGATTCAATTTAAGATAATTTAGATACTTTAAATTTGAAGAAGCGATAAAACAAGGAATTACATGAAACATTCCGATAGTGTTCAAGGGATGGGAATCAATCCATGATAGCTCTGTTTTCGATCAGTTTTACCGCACTGTTTTGAATTCTATCCAATAAGTAGAGAAAAGTTTGTGCTGCGACTTCCCAAAGGCGTGAGTTATACTCGAGATTTGGACATATAAACGCCTTAAAAATAGTAGCCAGATCAGAAGGGGTGAAAAATTTCTTACATCGATATAGAAATCCTAAACATTTAACAGCATTCTTGGCGGTCTCGAGAACGTGATCATTCCAACGAAGATCGTCGTTGACACACATACCGAGTACTGAGAGCTTTTCGGTTTCTTCGATGCAAGTGCTATTTAAGGACAGTGGCAAAAGGGGGACATTTTGCTTCAACGACAATAGACAGCATTGAGTTTTCGAAGCATTAAACTCCACACGGTTTTTTATACCCCGTTTAACAATGCAATAAGGATCGGAGTTTAATCAGCTTATCATACGATGCAATTCCACTTCCAAATGAGATGGACGTGAATTTGGGAACGAGTATGAGAACCTGAGAGCAGGGTTGTCGACAAAACAATGAAGTGGATTAGAAGTTTCAGGCAAGAGATCATTTATAAAAATGAGAAAGAAAGTCGGAGACAAAACGGAGCCCTAGGGAACACCGGCATTTATCTTGTGAAAATCAGACTTAAAACGGTCCAATACAACATATATTAAATGATCTAGAAGGTAATTTATAATCCAAAGAACAAAGGTTTCGTTGATAGTGCCAAACTCTATCAAATGCCTTAGAAATACGAGTATCAAGCGCAATAATCTTACTTTCTCCAAAACAATGTAAAGATCTGTTCCACCCTTCGGTGCGATATGCCATTAAATCACCAGTCGAACGATTACTGCGAAAGCCGTATTGCCGGTCATTAAGAAGGTTTCGATCTTATCTTCGAAATACAGTGTATACAGTTGTTTGAAAAGAAGTTTTGGCCGAAATGAAGCACCCACCAACCAATTCACCAACATCAACTCGCCATCGATCTCAACAGCTCAATATTTCATGCACTAGCCTGCGGAGAATTCTATACAAGGTCCAACGGTGGGCGTTAGAAAGCCATGTTAACCGAATTTATTTTTACTGCAATTGAAGACAAGGATTCTGAAGACCTCTGGTTCAAGCAGAATTGCGCGCCATGCCACACAGCCCATGCCACAATCGATCTTTTTCGCACCAAATTCCAAAATCGTGTTATCAGCCGTTTTGGCGATGTCAATAGGCCGCCTCGGACCTGCGATTTGATCCTTTTGAACTTCTTTTAGGGAACCGTGAAGGAACAATATTTGGAAACAGTCCAGAAACGATTCAAGCCCTTAAGGCCAATATCATCCAACCAATCCTTAAGCTACAGCCCCAAACCATCAACAAGGTCCTGGAAAATTGGAGTGACAGAATGCGAGGCAGAATATCCTTGAGGCTACGAGGTCAAATGGTCAACAATTGGCACTTGTCGGGTTTCAAGGAAAGAACCTAATGGCCGAATATTTCGAGTAAAAAAAAAAAACCGAGTATTTACTCAATATTAAACAAGCGTCAACTATCCATCATAATTGGAGTCCTAACCGGCCTCAATAAAATGGGAACCCACATGAAGACTTGTGTAAAGGGTGTCAAGATGAAGATGCGGAGGAGCGCTCATCTTACTTTTTCAAATTTCCCAGCCTAGCCATAACTAGAAAAGCAGCCCTAGGAGAATATTTTTTCGACGACATTTCTACTCTGTCACTAAAGAACATCTTTGAATTCATTTATAATTCAGTATGTTTCAGAGAAGCATTGAATACCTAAGCTCCGTTCAATCACCTCCCACCTCTTTGACACATTCTACTTCCTGGGGAGATTGCACGGCTTTGCCGTAGTATCACCCCTTCTAAGCTAACCTAAGTCATCAACATAAAACATACACATATGTAAACAAAAACAAAAATAAACAACAATTTTTATAAGTTGTATATATAATCTGTCTTTAATGAACAAAAAATATATGCACATTTTGTTTATATATGCTTATTATCTAGTTTATATACTTAAATTCTAAATTATTCTGCAGCATACCCTAAAAAATGAGATGATTAGTTCATGGTAAGCAAAATAAAGGCAAATTTATTAATTTAAAATATCACTACTCCGAAATTCTTTTTATTTTCCGCTTAACTTGATACAACTTCGATACGGGTAAGTATCAACGTTGGGCAAAAATCAGAAGTAAATAGTCTATTTTTTTGTATCAAGATTATTTTTAATGAGAAAAACCAGTCCCTTCATCTTCGCTCTATCAAGGAAAAATATCGCTAGATTTTTTAAAACAAAAATTTTTAGCTTGGCATCCTGGAATCCTGTACTTAACTTTTCATGATATTGGCATTTAATTCAGTTGTCGAAACAATATTTTTGAAAAATAACGAATGTCCCATATTGTTTAAGCGCCTTTCATTCACGTCACCCAAAGACTGTACGATACTTCTACGAATCCATGTTGTGCTCGATACTAGTTTTTTCCTTTGAAAGCACTTTCATGAATTTTCTCGGAGCATTTATCCTTTTCAACGTGAAATACGAGTGGCATTTCCATTAGTCATAGTGCCGATTCATACACATAAGATACTTTCAAGTCTTACTTTACGATATTCTGTGTGAATCATGCACGAACGTAAAATCGACCATCATCAAACTCTTCTGGCCAATACTCTATTTCCTATACAGACATTGGACGAAGTGAGCTTGCTGCTGGTCTCCCTTCTATGTATGTATGTATATTTTGCCTGAGTGCGTTTTCAAAATTCAATGGGGAAACACACACCCGTTTTAGAGCAGCTCTAAAAAGGGCTTGGGAGCAAACAAAGTAATAAAAGAAAATTGTTGAGTAATATATCTCCTCGAGTAAGATACACTCCAGGACGAAGAGTCCCTGTCCAATACAAGTTTCTCCTTCCACATCCCCACAGAAATACATTTAGTGTGTTACCATAAGAGGGAAATGGAACTGTGGGACGAAAAGGAAAATATATCGCCCATGACGCATTAGATTCCAGAGAAATGAATGCTAATATTGACAATTGTTGCTCGACCAATACATTCATTTATGTATCTGTTTGAGCTACCGCACAGTGAAAAGATACTATTACCGGCTGATTGCTATTCCTGTTAGGGGAGTTGAGACACATCCGGTCGATACATTTTACTTGATTTGTGTGGGGGCATCTGGGGGAGAATAAGTCAACACAATCGATTAGAATTGAGCGTGTCTAAGGGTTGAACAAGGGTTGAACAAGGGTTCGTTAAGGCAAAAAAGGCGTAAATGAAGAAGAATGGGCGCTTGATGAGAGTACTTTATTCAAAACTGAACCTGGACAAAATGTAGATACGAAACTGGTATTCTTGTGGAAGTAAAACAAATTGCAAAGTAATTTTTGTTTTTTGAAGAACAAAAAAAAAAATAGCAAACCCAAATTCAAAGGCAACGGGTTATGGTCCTTCTGAATTTTACACAATGTAGTCTCTACAATCTGCCAGGCAGAGAGCCTCGAAGAGCATCTCTACTCCCTTGGAAAGTGTTTATCTTTTGTTTTCAAACAATGTTCATCAATTTTCAAGATGTTTCCTTTGATATCTTGTTAAACTTCAAAATATAAACAAAGATGTACCTTGAGAGAAAATGAGATTATTATCAGGAGCTGTAGGAACTATTTTCGAGCTATAACTGGTTTGAGAGAATAACAAGGCCGATGTCTATGATGTCAATAAGGCGACGAGTAACTTCTTTAAAATATTTTTGAAGGAGTTTTACGCAACGCCTTAGTATACACCGTATGTAGAAATTGTCGAAAGTTGGTTAAACCTCTTTCGAACAAAATTTCAGCTGTTGATGAATACAAGACGAAGTATATTATGCTATATTACGAAAGAGACTTTTAACGTGATCGACTAGGATACAACTCCTGCATTCCGACGGATGGATATCTGTAACTTCGAAGAAGTCCTGTGACGAAGTTAAACAGTTTTTCGTCACAATCTTACTGTCACTCCAGTTTTTACCATACGTCGTATTCAGTGAAGACCTAACTAACCTTCGAGCAGGAGTCAACTTTTCGGGGAGTGCGAAGGCTTAATTTTCAAAGATTCATCTAACCTACTTTTTCGGGGAAACCTGTTTCGGTAGGACTTTTCGAGGAGTTACGAATCAAGCACCTCGCCCTCATAATTGAATCTGTAAACTGAACCGTTTTCCTTGGATTCGTTCAAGCCAGAGTGTATACCGGCTTTATTCCGTCCGTACCTCTTTGAAACCAGGTCGAATAAATGAGTAATCAAGATCTCACCATATCATCCGGAGCTATTATATGGCGAAACCTATTACTTCTTAATATAATCGTAGGAACAAAATTAATTATGTTTAAAAACAAAATCTAAAAAAAGAACAACAAATAAAAAAAGTACGCGAGATGTCACCGCGAGTGAATACGCGGTTCCCATGGCGAGAAATCTCGGGGCAGATCATTCGAGCCTGGCTTATAGTAAATTTCTGAACAGGATGCCTCAAAGTTATCTACAGAACCAGACAGTTCAAGGAGAAATGTCGACCGTAAGCCATGGGAGAATACATCCCGAAATAATGGAAGGTTCAACTCCAGGTAAAGAAGATCTTATGCCTTATTTCAATTGCATACTCCGAAGTAGCATTGCTCTTGAGTATATAACAGGTCTATGGAGAAGAGCTAAGGTTCCCAAAATTGGGAAAAAATATTTAGCTCGTCTAAGGTGTTTCAGGTAGATAAGCTTAACATCTTCTGTAATGAAAACCTTGGAAAAATAGTTGACAGCTTCATAAGATCGTCCGAATGCCTACAGAAGGGGTAAATCTACCGAAGCCACACTGTTTGAACTCACTAATACCTTACAACAGTCTCTAGATCTCTAGAAAAGCTACTATGTGTGCTTTTTCAAACATTGAGAGGGAGCCTTTGACAATACCCCCTTGTTGCTGTTAATAAAGCAAGGAAGTTTGTACGCCCTACCAAGTAAGAAAATGTGTACACATTACAATAACTTGATGGCTGGACACTAGAACATCACAGGCAATTGCTGGATCAAATACACAGAAAATCATCACAAAAAGAAGTTGTCCACAGGGAGAGGTACTATCAACCTTGTTGTGGAGTCTTGAAGTGGATGAACTTCTAGAAAATATTAACTGAATTCACTGATGACATCGTCTAAGGGAGTTATTGTGAGATTTTCCAAAGAAAGGGACTGTGTCCGGTAATTATAAGCCGTATCGATATTCCTAGAGACGTCATGCTTACAAAAGTTAACTTAAACAAAAAAAAAAAAAAAAAAAAAAAAACCGAGGCTTCAAAAAACTCCAATTTATAATAAACTAATGTCTTAAGCTTTGATATGTGCCACATCATTGGAAAATTGCAAAAGTAATTGTTATACCTAAGCAACTAACTTTCAGTTCTATTTTAAGATGTAGCTCAAGTCTTTTATAAGATTTGGCATTTGGTACTACTTAAGTCCAAACTACATAGGGACCTTCCCAGACAGAACTAAAAAATACTGAAATCCTACGTTACGAACCCACTTTTAAGACTACGGTACTACCAAATTACTCGGAACTAAAGAAAATTGAACCCGGAGTACCTCAAGGAAGTGTCGTAGCGCCATATTTGTTATATAGTAGGGATATTCAAGTGGACATCAACGCTATCATGGTCGCCTTTGCTGACGATACTGCGATATTGGTGCCGGATAAATCTGTTACGAACGCTACAGAAAAACTGCAAAATGGATGGAATTGGAACGACTTTGGATGCAAAGCTAAAATGGAAAGAGCACATCAAAAAGAAAAGAGAATAACTGAACGTAAAGTACAGAAAAATATACTGGTTACTAGGCCAGATCTCCAGAAGAAAATAATGTTATACAAGCAAGTGCCGAAACCCGTTGGGACATATCGTATCCAGCTATGGGGCTGTACAAAGAAAACAAATGTTGAACCCATCCAAAAATTCCAAAAGAAAATCCTTCATGGAATAATAAATGCCCCTTGGTACATAAGAAATATCGATCTTCAAATAGAAATATTCACAGAAGTGGTTATAAAACTCGCTGTATCACACAATCAGCAGCATGTGTAAACAGGCTAAACGAACTTGGTAAGAACAATAATATCTCACTTCATTCGATACTTAGACATGCCGATGCCAGGGAAATGAGAGGACTGACGCTGACAAAGACTCCATTGATGTGTCCAGGGATTACGGAATAGGAGAAAACGTGATTAAAAAAGAAATCAGAATAGTGGAGGATGCTAAAAGATCCAAAAACTGGAAGGAACTCTCCAATCTGAGGCAGTCTTATCTGTTACTTGGGAACTATAACAGAGATTCTTACATGAATTGTATTAGCTTAAGTAGGAAAATTCATATAATAGTAACGATTTTCCTTACGGGCCAAGGTAAAAAAAAAAGACATTTAAGTAAACTTGGCCCAGAAATTAGTTCCATAAGCTAATTCTGTGATACTCATTAAGAAACGCTGGATCACCTACTAGGCAGATGCGAAACAAATATGAATCAAAGAAATTAGTATCTGGGGAACTATCAGGCAGAAGAGAGTTTTCCTATTCGTAGAGACTATTTCACAACGCAAGGATTCCATCTTTCCGGTTTAGGTTGTGCTGATCTATGGGCGAAAGCATAGGCGAAAACATGGATCAAGAATGAATCAATACTTGCTAGCTTGAATTAAGGAAACTATTCTTCGAGCGAATTTAGCTCCGGAATGTATAGTTTAACAAACAGACTATATTCGAGTATTAAAAATACTGTAGCTGAGATGGTTTGGGCAATTGGAACTACTGAACAGCAACGCACTAGACCGATGAGTAAATTCTCTAAACGTATACTCTAACTGCCGCAGGTTAATTTAATATTGCGACTCTCAACCATTCATGTAGGCCTATGTGTGGTGTTGATTTGCAGGAATGTAGGGACTAATAAATTTTTCCGTCGAATCCGAACTGCTAGATAAGAACCACTTTATCATGAAACAAGATTTTTAGTTAGGTCGCTTAATCATAATGCAAATTCTCTTGTCTTTGGTATAGAGATTCAAAATGAATGGTACTAGCAATGAACCTTCGGGCAGACCATTATTGACTTTTAATTCCCGGCTGCTTAGCATTTTAATTTATTCAGAATTTCTGACGCAAGGTAGGACTTAAAGAAATTCACCAACCAACATTAAATAAAACGTATGTTTTGAGCTTGACTTAGTATCTTGTTTCTATATTTATTCCACGGGTAAGTGTGTGTTAATGGTACTTTCAATTCTATTATAAATCGTTCCTTTAGAAGCTTCGCAGGGCATGCAGGGCAATCGGCTTGTAGTTACATTTCTGTAAAATTGAGTAAATTGCCCGATGATGGAGGTACACTCCGAAACGCGTCGCTACACAAATTAAATAAAATGTACGACTGGATCGCACGAACTTGCTCTTATCTAAAAGTACTTTGGAATTTAAGACACATTTTATAAATATAAAACATGGATTTAATGAGATAATAATGTTCAAATGCATAACATTGCCGTCTGGTTTCCGGAAAAGTATGAATTTATGCAAATAAACTTTAAAAAAACGTTTTATTATTAAATACATTTTTTATATAAGACATTTCTCTAAAAATTTTCAAGAAAAAAATGTGGGATGCTAATTTTAAGTATTAAATAATATTGATTTTAGGAAATAATTTCAAAAAATTATCGTTCATAGGTTTTGAAGATATTGATTTAAAAATAAAAAAAAAATAAAAAAAACCCAACAAATATTTTTTCGAATATTTGTGTATACAATATTATTTTAAACTTAAGGGGACTCCTGCTGAAAATTTTGGGTTAAAATCCTTAGAGCCGTTAATGAGAAAGTCGAAAATAAAAAAACGGGTCTATGGCAGGTACCCCTAATAACATTTTGCCCCAAAATTTTGTTTGACTAAAATGTAGCTTATGTTCATAATATCACACCTAATTTTTTTTATCAAAATCGTTAGAGCCGCTTTCGAGATAAATAAGATTTTGCATTACGGGTGTATGGGGGGTACCCTTAGTTTTGGAGCTAAAAAAAAATTTCAATTTTTCCTCTAGGAAATCACCGAAGACCCTTAACTACCGAGTTTGAAGAAAATACCTCCGGTAGTTTAGGCTGTAGTTCGAGGTACAGACATACAGACAGACAGACGGAATTGTCGGACCCACTTTTTTTGTCTTCGCTATCATCGTAATGTCAACTTTGATCAAAATCTCGAGTTCGATTTTTTTTTTCAAATGCAGAACTTGCCCTATAGTACCTATGTATATCGCAAGTAAAAATATAAAAAGGTTGTGAAAATTCTCGGTTTTTTTAAATTATAAATAAAAATAGTGCAAGCAATTTTGTAATTTATTTGTATATTTTTATTTTTTCAGTTACTCACACAACTCGGAAACAAAATAAAACAAAAACAAAATGAACATTTCTGGGTTTAAATTGGGTTTGTTTGTCATGATTAAGGAGGGCAATGACTTAAAATTTGATAGTTCATTGGAAAATGTTCTTGTTCTCAAAATGTTTTAATAGAAGTATAAAAGTCAGCATTTAAAATGCATTCTATATATCAATAGTTTTCGAATAGTAGGTTTTTGAAATTTTAAAAGTGATGGCAGCTATATTGTTGCAGCTACATCTGTCAAATTGGCTGTCATTTACTAAGTCTGGCTCTCTAAATCAACATGGATATTAATAAGTTCAACAATATAAGGAAATATTTTACAGTCTTCGCTCATTTTACGATCTCAATAATCGTTCTTTCTAGAGGACTATTCGCAACCTGGTGGATAAAAACACCCGTACGTAAACGAAACGCAAGATTTCTTGGAAATATTGCCGCTGTCTAGGAGAAAAAGCAGCAGAATCCGATGCAGTTAATTCCACACCTGACACAAAAAATCTGCCTTTCACAAACCACAAATAAGCGAATTTTGTGTCATGACTTGCGCCTGCACCCGAACTTCAACTGAATTCAACTGACCCAGGACTCAGAGTTCACTATGTATCTGTTCACTTGAGCAGTTGGAAATTGACCCCAGTTTAAGTCAAAATATCATATTCAGAGACGATGGCCCATTTCTGGATGAATTGGTTCTTTAACAAATAAAAAGGTCCAATTTGCGTTAAAAAGACACAAAATCCAGCGAATTGCAATGGATCCAAAGAAAGTCACAGTTTGGTGTAGATTTTAGGCTGGCGGCCTCATCGGGCCATACTTATTTCAGAACGATGTCCATCAATTAGAGGCGATGTGAATTGGCCACTGGGATCGTGCGATTTGATCACATTTTTGTGTAGTTGTCTTAAGTCACAAACAAATCACAAGCCACGAGAGTTATGGAAAATTGGAAGTATCGGATGCGCTGATGTTTCATTCCTTAAAAAATAGCATACAAAAGTGTTATAATGAAAGACAACAATGTTAATGATACCTGACTCACAGTTTATTTTATTCGAATTTAAAGATAGAAAACTCTTACTGGAAAACCGTTTTTAAACGAAGAACTTGAAACAGTTTTAAGCAAGTCGCTGCGAAAATATTTTTTTCGGGGGTGTAACGCCTCTTGGGAGGAAGTGACAAATCCTTCAAGAGTATCTCTTGCTATGCAGTTCGGAGTCGGAAAGAGAATTCCCAGTCGCCTCCATTATCGCCAACACAACGCACGCAGGAAACGTTGAAAGTTGTAAAACATACTGTTCAGGTTCTCTAACAGGTGCTGTGCCTCTTATACTCGTATATTTTTTTTTTAATACTTATGCTCAACACACAGGAAGTTTTTTAAATAAAAGTTTATCATTCTTATAACATTTATTCACATTTTATTGACATCAAAACCAGAAATCAATCAAAAACCAGAATATCAATCACTTGGATTTAAAAAAAAAAAAAAAAGCTCCCTGCTTAATGAAACCTTCGATGTTCGACCCTATAAATAAAAAAAAAACATTTCAAAAAAGTATTTCTGAATTCGTCCCAGTATATGGTATCTAAAAATATCCGAATCAACATGTAGTAATTTTATAGGCATTATCAGAAAGTATAAAAGTAGTGATGCTGATGGTATTGCTCATCACCATGGGGGCCAATCACTCGGTGGATACGTGAAGTTCAAAGTCCAATATGTAATTTTGTATTGCGTAGACATACCTCAACACATAAGGAGATCGAAAAGAAGAGACAAAAATAAATTAGACTACAATCTACAACGAGGCATAAAACAATGCCCAACCGGTTCAAATAAGTTTGTGGGTCTCCATATCTGATATCTGATATTCATATTTAACAGTTTAACTGGGAAGCATTAGTGAGATTTGTATTAGATTGGAACTAGGGACTCTGAGAGTTGGGAATACTTCAATTCAACACTTACGTTTCATACCAGATATAGGTTTGAAATAATAATCAAATTAATGTCATTTAGACTAATAAGACAGTTGGAGGCGAGTTGTAGTGAGTTTATATATATTTTCAAAAGTATAGGTACACTCCGCCTCTCTTGAATAGGGACATTTTAATAGACCGTCTAGCGCTTTGATAACTCTATTTTTTTAGTTCTTAAAAGATATATCGATTTCAAATTAAAATTCATTAAAGTCATAACAATGTTACGTTATTTTTTTATCAGTGCACGGATAACAAAATCTACTGTTCTTCTTTCGTCTTATGAATATGAACAGGGGCACTTTGGAATTTGAAATAAATTTTATAAATATGCAACATGGATTTAATGAGATAATAAATAAATAAATTTGGTGGTGCAACAGCTCGGAGTGAACCAGGACCTAGTGACTTACAACTCTCAACCATTCCTGTGTGCGTGTTACCAGGAACGGAGGGGACCTACAATTTTCTGCCGATTCCGAACGGCTAATGAGCAGCACTTTCCATGACAAGAGATACTCTTAGAGAATTTGTCAATTCCTCGCAAAAGGCAGTACACCCCTGAAAAAAACTTTGCAGCGGCTGAGAATCGAACTCGAGACCTTCCGCATGACAGTCCGACGCACTAACCATTATGCCAAGGGGTACTTAATGAGATAAACTTGTTTAAATGCTTGGAATCGCCTGATTTCCGGAAAAATATGAATTTATGCAAACAAAGTTCAAAAATCGTTTTTATTAAAGTTTTTCTTTTTTATATAACAAATTTCTTTAAAATTTTTCGAGAGCAAAATTTGGGATGCCAATTTTAAGTATTTAGTAGTATATATTATTATTCCAAGCTTTATTTACTCTTTAAATTACAGAAAGAAAATTTCTTAAACTACTTTTAGTACAAATTTAAAGTTAAATATTTTTTTTTTTTTTTTTTTTTCAATTTAATATTTAATAATTGAATATATAAATTCTATACCACATGAGCATAAGCCTCCCCCATACTTTTCCATCTTCTTCTGTCCAGGGCATCATGATAATAGAGTGGGCATGCTGTCCGTATGTCGTCTCTCCATCGTTTCAGCTGTCCTCCAACGCTTCGGTGACCGTCTAAAGGTATCCAATCTGTTGTTGTTTTAGTCCATCGATTATCAGCAATCCGCACAATGTGCCCAGCCCATTCCCATTTAAGTTTTTTGAGCATATGTCTAACGTCTTCAAAATGAGTTTGACCTCTAATGTGTGTATGGTTTATGCGCTGGGTAATACGAATGTTTAGTATTATTCTCTCCATTGCCCTTTGACAAGATCGTAGCTTGGTTTCCGTATTTCTTGTGATTTGCCATGTTTGGCAGCCATAGGTGAGAACTGGGAGTATTGTTGAGTCGAAAACGTATTTTCTTAGGGTTTTAGAGATATTCAGGTCCAGAAGATGTTTAACACTCCAAAATTGTCTCCATGCGTTTGTCATTCGATGTTCTACTTCCTTTGTTTCTTTATCACTGAATGAAATGATTTGGCCAAGGTAAGTATAGTCTTCAACGTACTCTAGTATGTTATTTTGAATTCTTATTTCTTTGACATCACCATTTGTCATAATTTTGGTTTTTTGTTGGTTTGTTAATAAACCAATATTTTGGCACTCGGAGCATAACTCATTTAGCATTACTTGCATCTCTTCACTACTATTTGAAATGAGTATAATATCATCTGCGAATCGAAGATTTGAAAGATATTGACCATTTATTCTTAAGCCCTTATTTTTCCAATTAAGTTTTTTAAAAATTTCTTCAAGAGCAGCTGAAAAAAGTGCCGGCGAGAGAGGGTCTCCTTGCCTAACACCTCGTGATATTTTAAATTCAGGTCCAATGCAGTCTGTTTTTATGTGGGCAGTGTTCCTGTCGTACATTTTTTTCAAGATTCTAACAATTTTTCCATCTATTCCTTGTCTTAGAAGTGCTGTCCAAACGAAATCTTGTTCAACTGTATCGAAAGCTTTGGCAAAGTCGATGAAAGCAAAGTAGATAGTGATGTTGTATTCTTTACATTTTTCTATGATTTGAGAAACTGCCTGTAGATGATCTATTGTGGAGAAACCTGACCTAAAGCCAGCTTGTTCAATAGGTTGGTTAAGATCAAGCATGGGTTTCATTCGTTCGAAAATACATTTCGCGAAGACCTTATAAATCGATGATATAATACTGATAGGCCGATAGTTGTTAATATCATCCTTGTTACCTTTTTTATGAATGAGTATTATTTCAGATTTTGTCCATTGATCTGGAACTTCCTCGGTGACCAAAACCTGGTTGAAAATATTTCTCAACCAGTTGGCCAGTGAAAATTTACCGTACTTCAGATACTCTGCAACTACTCCATCATTTCCTTTGGTTTTATCGTTTTTTAAGCTGTCTATTGCCTTCTCAATTTCGCTTTTGAGGAAAGGTGGAAATCCTTCTTCGGAATCTGTTTGATGAAGTTGGATCGTATCTTCAGATTGCGTCGTTTGTTTTGAGTACAGATGGTTGTAGAAATCAGTAGCTATTAAGTTTATATTTCTCCTCATATGATTTTTTCTACCATTTTTTGACATGGCGGTTATCCAATCTCTATATTCTTGCACTGCAATTTTTGCTTTCTTAATAGATTTTGTTTCCTCGATAACTGTTTTCAAGAGGTTTTCATTAAATGTTTTAATATCCTCTTGGGCTTTTTTCTTAATTGTTTTCTGGATATTTCTTAAGTCTTGTCTCTCTTGATCACTTAATCCTGTCTTCCTTCTTAAGCATTCTCGATTTCTTATCAGATCCAATGTTTCATTTGAAAGCTTTTGCGGTTTTTTCGATAAAGGAGTGAGGATATGTCTATCTGCAGCTTCTATAACTGTTCTTTCCATTTTGTTATAAGCAATTTGAAATGGTTCGTTTATTGATGATATTATGTGGAATCTTTGTTGTAAGTCAGCGTTATACGTATTGATGGCTTCAGTGGATATCGCTTTAGATATACTTTTTTGGGTGTTTTTGTTAAGCTGTCTAGTTTTATGGTTAATCAATAGCTCAGCCCGTACTAATCTATGGTCCGATTCGAACTCGAATTGGTTAAGAACGGAAACATCTTTTAAGACTGACCTTTTATTTATTAAAATAAAGTCATATTGGTTTTTATAATTTTTATCTGGTGAAATCCACGTCCATTGATTTTGAGGCTTTTTTTTAAATAGAGAGTTTCCAAAAATTAATTTCTGTTGCCACATACACTGTACAAGGCGATCTCCTCTTTCGTTTCGCTTACCATAGCCATATTCACCCATAATAAGTTCTTCTCCGCTTTTTTGGAATCCTAATTTTGCGTTAAAGTCTCCAATTGTGAGTAAGATCTCTGATTTAAAGTGATTAATTGCGATTTCTAGAGTATTATAGAAGCTTTCCATTTGTTCATTCGTTGCTTTCTTTGTTGGTGCATAGACTTGTATTACTGATATGTTGCATTTTCCCAATTTAAGTCTGACTCCTATTATTCTGTCGCTAAATCCTTTAATTTCTTTCACATTTTTTTTAAGATTTTTATTTATAAGAAATCCGACACCATATAACCCTTTCTTGATTCCATAGTGTGCGAATATATTTCCATTGTTGAGTTCCTGTATACTTTCGCCTTGTCTTCTAACTTCTGCTAATCCGATTATATCCCAGTTTATCTTTTCAAGAGCGTTTTCTAACTCGATATATTTTTCTTCTGATTGAAGTGTTCTTGTGTTTAGAGTTGCTACATAAAGGCGTGTTTTATTTTTAATATTTTCGTTTAAGATATCGTTTTGGTGTTGGCTTGTTTTATTAATAAGATTATCGTTTAAGATGATGTATTGGTGTTGTTTTTTCATGTTTATTTTGCCTTCCACAAAATTATTTAAGGGGGGTTTTTGGCCGAATTCCTCCGCGGTGGCCACCCGTTTTGGAGGTTTTTCTGGTTGAGTTTTCAATTTGTGATTTTTCTCGTTGTTCATAAGCATGCTTGGGTTGACTTTATTTGTTTTTAATGGTGTTTTGTACGTTAGTTGTTATTGTTTAATTGTTTTTTCGATTTTTTCTCCGGAGAATGGTTGTACTTTATTAGAATCTTCTTGATTTTTTGGTATTGTTTTCTTCAGCACATATTTCATCAGATTAGATGACGGAGAAGATGATGGGGAAGATTTTGATCTGGTTGCTGATTTGGGAATCTTTTTGATTGCACCTGTGGCTTGACTCATGACTTGTTCTGGTTCATTTACGAAATCTTCCTCAGAAAGTTTTCTCTTGTGTTGATTAGAAAAAGTATGTATGCTTTCCAATTCTTCTGTTGTTAGCTCTTTTCCGTCGAGGATCAGTTTATTATTTTTAATTGTTACTTTTGAACTGCTATTACGGTTTCTTAGAGCTGTCGCCTTTTCCATTATATATAGATTTTAGTAAATAATTTCAAAAAATAATCGTTGACACGTTTTAAAGATATTGATTTTTGAAAAAAAAAACTCGGAATTTTTTTCTTTTTTAAAAATCCCAAAAAATATTTTTTCGAATATTTTTATATACGATATTATTTTAAACTTTAGGGGGCTCCTGCTCAAAAAAAAATTGGTTAAAAACGTTGGACCAAAATGTACTCCATGTCCATAATATCACACTTAATTTTTTTTATCAAAATCGTTAGAGCCGTTTTCGAGATAAATAAGATTTTGCATTATGGGTGTATAGGGGTACTGTTAGTTTTGGACCTAACAAAAAATTTCAATTTCCCCTCTAGGGAATCACCAAAGACCCCTAACAACCGAGTTTGAAGAAAACAGCTCCAGTGGCTTAGGCTGTAGATCGAGGTACAAACATACAGACAGGCAGACGAAATTGTCAGACCCACATTATTCGTCTTCGCTATCATGGTAATGTCAACTTTGATCAAAATCTCGAGTTCGATTTTTTTCCAAATGCAGAACTTGCCCTATAGTATCTACCTACATTATATAGCAAGTAAAAAATCAAAAAATTTCATTTAGTCAAAACTAGGATATAGTTGAAAAAATTTTCCGAAAATTGGTTATTAATGGTACGCTCCTTGCAACGGCACAACTGATTTTGATCATTATCAAATACTGTGCTAAAGCCTTTTAAAAGTTTGAACAGTATTGTGTATTCATTTTTATTGTATGCATTGCATATTTATGTAGTTTTAGGAAAATATTCAAAATTCTTTTTTTAAAACTTAATATTTAAAAAACCCCATGCTCTGTTTTTTTTAAACTTGTTAATATGTACATAGTTTTTTATTACAATCTATATGAAGTAAGAAAAAATGTTATTTTACCTTAAAATAACGGTACCCATTATTACCCATACTACCATACTACCCATACCCATTACAATTCAAATGTTAAAAAATGGTTTTCGAAATTCGTATTTTTCTCGAATTCATTTTTACGATCTATAATTCAATAAAATAAATTTCGAAATTAAGATATTACTGACTGTATCTACTATAGAACCATATTTTTGTATTCCTCATTATCGGCGTAATGGGTTTTAATGAAATTGTTATAGAGAAGTTTTTAAAAAGTTTGAGAAACATTGTATTTCAAAACTTAAACATTAATTTTTTGTTTTGAAAATTCAACAACTCAAAAACGAGTCAATATTTTTTTTTTGAAATTTAATTTTCATTCGTACAATGATAATGACTTAAAACTAGCGCACCAAAATACTTTCTTACGCACCAAAATACTTTCTTAATAAATATATTGTATAAAAATGCTTATTTTTTTTAAGAAACCGCTAGTTATTATTTGTGTCTTTGCATAAATTAATGTTTGCTTAAGAAATCACAAACTCACTTCTAAGAGTTTAAAAACAGTTTTTTCTAATAACGTTCTTATAAAAATTAAACAGTGTGATGTTCAGTTTGACAGCTCTGCTGTCCAAAGATTCCACGACAACAACAAATTCCGCTTTGAATTTAAATATTTAAAAAAAAAAAAATTGCATTTAAAGAAATACTTCTTCGTGATACCTCTCGCGATCACACATATTGTTGGTCCATTCAAAACCGCAAAATTCTTCAATTTGGTTTGTTGTAAAAATTGGTTTCAGGCCTCAAAGTGTTGGCCAGTGTACGAACATCGCAAGCGAATTATATGATCGCTAAGTCAAAGGCGAAGAGTGTGGATATAATTTGGAGGAAAATCGAAGAGAATTGGATGATAACCAGAAAAAAAAGCGCTGATATTATGGACTGGATTACATATTTCGGAAAAACATTTTTCTACGGATATTCTGTCGCGTGTGCAAGGAAGGCGGATTGCGGAGAAGATGAAACCGTGAGGTGAGGTCTATGAGTGAGCTTTACTAATTTGGGCTGCCGTTTTCGAAAACTTCAAATTAAGGTCAATTGAATCGTCAAATGATCGCCATTTTTTGACGGAGATATTGCAATCATAAAATATGCAACTTCTACAAAATCCTGTTTGATCAAAGTCAATCATTTTTCTTCACAGAATCATATCAATATTTTGTCGTCAACCGCAAATGAGGATATTGAACATACAATATCAAAAATAATACTTTTGCATACAAATATCGTTTTGGGTTTTCGAACAGATCACTTTTGCAATTTGCGTGACGTTTTTTGGAAAGGGCCAATTCTCAAATCCCAGCTCTCATATTCGAGGCGAAGTGAAAGACCGAACTTTTGATCTAAGAATCCAGCCATCGCAGATGCCATAGTAGTTGTTTAATATAACTCGAGCATTATAATCGCGTTTATGAAGGATGGAAAACCGCCGCACGTGTCTTAAACTGCAACCCTTCATAGGGGTGCGGACATGCAAAGTAGTACTTAATTGGTATGAGGCCCCGGTCATTTGTGTATTTTTAAGAATGTGGCTTATCAGATTTACGAATAACATTTCGTAGGGAACGGGGTCCTATTAACTTCCAATTGGAATCAAGGAGACCTACAATTTTGGCTGAGCCCAAACGGTGAAGCACTTTTCATTGCCAGAGATTCTCTTGAAAGATTCGTCACTTCATAAAAATAGAGACATTTTCCCCAAAAAATATGTTTATGTTTAGGTTTTAGGTAGTAGCGGCTAGGAATCGATTCTTAACCTAATGGGTACCTAATTTACCCCAGTTCGTTTGTTTGGAAGGCTAAAAAATATTAAGAAAATCACAAAGCAGAAGAAGTCCCATTTAATTTGTAATACCCATAAGTAGGAAGTACCGGTGAACTGGTTGCCGGATTTGTAGGAAATGGGTTTTACTTGAATCCTTCTAGTATATTTACATTTGGTTACTATTCTCGATTTTTTTCACATTTAAGGAAAATTTAATGGAAGATAAATACAATCCTTGTAAATGTTGAAACAATATTCATACGAAATTAACCGTTAATGCCATCCACATATTTTCTTAAATTGGTGTAAATTCAATCAAATTTGTCGTTTTGTTCATCGTCGTAAATTGGGAGTACTGCCAGCAGATTAAATTTCAATTCATATATGTAAATTAAATTAATTTTGAATTTTAATAAAAATAAAATTTAATTTTTAAAATTTTAACAACAAACATTTTCGAGTTATACCTTAATAATACGAATAGGTAGTTTTTATGCTGTGCTTAAATTTAAGCAAGTTCGTGAGACCTCGTGGTTCATTTAAACTTTACGAGTTTGGATTCTCCCCATGCAACTCTAAAGCACAGACTGCAGCCATAATGCCTTCAAGGCACTTGAGGTGAGAAGTATCTGCATAAAAGTAGACAATACCACCGGGATCCATCTTTGTGTTCGGAGAAAATCTAAGCAAAGAGAAAAAACACAAGGAAAACACAAAACAATAGCAATAGGAGACAAACAAAAAGTTTTCCTCTCAGATGGTATATTTTCCATACCTATGTATATGATTGATGTAAGCATAAACTTAACAGACTTTCCTCCTGTAGTTTCTAGGTAGATGCTTGGTAGTTAAACTTTTCTAAATGTAAATACATGCACAAGTGTACATTTTAAGTACACATTACATTATGTGTACGGGACTTAAGTTTGCATTATTAAAAAAAAAAATGAGTTTACCATATTTTTATTTCATAAAACAATTAAATTTAGACTTAAAATTAAATTTAGAACTTAATTATGTTTTTGCAAATATTTAGTTAAATTTTGTTTTGAGACATCATGATGACTCTTATTTCATATCACAATGATTAAGTATTTGCACAACCGCTGTATAGTTTTGTATAACTTTCAAAATAGTTGTTTATGCCTGAAACTTTATTTTTTATATATTTAAATAATTTAAAAAATTTCAAAACAATATTGAATCAAAATTCATCTTTGTTTTCTTTTTAATTTTTTGTTTGGTTTCTTTTTAATCCACGTTCCTTGGATTCACGAAAACCATGTGATGTGAATACGGATTTAAAATGGGATTCGAGTTCCGCTAGACATTACCAATACCAACTGAAAATCATCTGGCACACTGTTACTTTGAGTTTTGTTTAGATTTAATTTGCTTTGGTCATTGATGAATCACTGTTAAATGAATTGAAAATGAATCTTAAGAGAACAGTTTCGATGTTCATTTTAAAATAAGTTAATCTCTTAAGTATGGAAAAAAAATCTCATTTTTGTTATTCCATAATTATTGTATAGTGGTTGAAATCTCACCACGGCAGTGTGGTGAAAATGGATGAAGTCTAGCATTTGTTCATTTTCAAAGTGTGTTCAAATTCGTTTTTGAACTATTTTCAATATTAAAAACGAACTCCAGTGTTGAGCATTGAGATAGGTCATGGTGTTTATTTTATATATTTTTCTAAAGGAAACTTAGGGTTTTCGATTTTTTTTTAAATTGAATAGAAATGTGTGTATGTAGATTACGCCAAACAACAAGTATTTTCAAGACTACATAATGGATGTTTAACAATGTTGGTGAATTCTTTGAAGACTTTTGATAGAAAGTTGATAGAAAGTCATGAGTTAAGTTGATAAAAAATAAAATGCAAGACTGGGTCGCACGAACTTGCTCCTACGTAATAGACTAGCAATTTTAAAAACGAATGATATTAGAGAAAACTGTTCATAAGGATAAAATTAATTACAATTATAAGTCGTTGTGGTTTCTTAAAAAAATAAGCTTTTATATACAAAATTTTTAAAAGATTTTTTAGAAAAAAAAATTGTTATGCCAACTTTAAATTTTGATTATTGCACGATTGAAAATTAAATTTCCAAAAAAAATATATTCAGCCGTTTTTGAAATACCGAATTTTCCAAAAAAAAAAAATGATTTTTTTTAAGTTTTGAAATGTAATGGTTCTTAGACTTTTTAGAAGCATCTCTACAAAAAAAATTCATTAAAATCCGTTATGTCGATAATGAGTAGATACCTAATCCAAAATTTGAAAAAATCTTTAATGAAAAATAAATAATTAATCTTACTGTGTTAGTATTTACCCGAAATAAATAAACTAAACTAAATGGTTCTATGGTAGGTACAAGCTGTAATAACTTAATTTAATTTTTTTTATAATATTTAAGATCGTTAAAATTAATTGAAACAACAAAAATTTTTATCAAAATTTTAGGCGGCGGCGCGGCGTTTTCGAGAAAAATTTGATTTTTGAAAACCACTTTTTATCTTTAGGTAAAATAAAACTTTTTTCATACATCTTGTAGATTATGTTAAGAAACTTTTATTTTTTAATTTTTCAGCAAAGGTTTTCGAAATATTGAGTTTTGAAAAAAAAAAAATTTTTAATTTTTTTTTGAAAATTTGAATACACAATTATATTTAAGTTTTTGGAGAGCTTCAGCAAAAAAAAAAATAATCAAAATCGGTGGTACCGTTTTTGAGAAAATCAAAACCAAAGCAATGGTTTTTTGGGGAGGTACCCTCAATAACCATTTTTCGGAAAATTTTTTTCAACTAGTATCTAGCTTTAACTAAATGAAATTTTTTTGTATCTTTTTTTTTTTAATCTGTCGAACAATTTTTGGAAAAAAAAAATATGGGTTATCCGACCTATTCCAGACGTGTACAGGATTCAGACAAGGAGATGCGCTATCATGTGATTTCTTCGACCAAGTCTTGGAGCAGATAATGCGCAAGAGTGATGTTAACCTGGAAGGCACTATCTTCAACAGGTCGTCCTCCAACTGCTTGGTAACGCGGACGACATCGACATCATCGGCCGCTTCAAGCGAGCTGTGCTAGAAGCGTTCACAACTATTGATGAACAGGCGCAAAGCGTTGGTCTTGAAGTTAATGAGGACAAAACAAAGTATATGCTATCAACAAACAAAGCCTCATCTGTCCATCGCCTAGGACAAAACGTCACTGTTGGTAGCAGTTATTTCGAGGTAGTCAAGGAGTTCACCTACCTCAGAACGAACATCAATCCCACGAATGACACCTTAGTAGAAATCCGACGAAGAATTACCCTAGCAAACCGCTGCTACTTCGGTTTCGCCAAACAAATGGGTTCAAAACTCCTTTCTCGAAAGACAAAGTGCACGCTATACAAAACGATAATTTTACCAGCTCTACTCTGCGGTGCCGAGTGCAGGACGATAAGTAAAAAAGGGGAATTGATACTGGGCACTTTCGAGAGAAAAATTCTTCGACGGGTATTTGGTCCTATATGGGAAGAGGGCGAATGGAGGAAAAAATTCAATTGTGAATTATGCGAGCTGTACCAAGATGTGGATGTAGAGCCAAAATACGTCGACTACACTGGCTCGCTCACATCCAGCAAATGGACAACAACGTTCCAGCAAAGAAAATCTTCGAATCCCAGCCCCCAGGTTCGAGACGACAAGGGAGACCGAACCTCCGCTACATGGACCAGGCGGTTACAGACGCAAGAGCGCTTGGTCCCGACGACTGGAGGAAGCTCGCGAGATATCACAATCGATGGAAGACCGCAATATCTCAGACACAAACCCTCCATGGATCGGAAGCCGGATAAGTAAGTAAGTATGTAAGTAAGTAAGTAACAAACTTATAAATGACAAAGCTGTTCTACTCGTGCATCACTTAACTATGTATTGCACGCACCCTTTAATTAGTTAAAACATAATCTATAGAAGATTTTTTTTTTTTCTGAAAAAACTTAAATGCTTAAAAATACACGGAACCTCTCTGAAAAAAACAAACTTAAGCTTCGAAATAAAACGAAACTTTATTTTTGTTTACATCCGGTAGATGAAGTATTATAGGGAACGACTCGTATTCAAACTTTTTAATTGCACGCACATTTTGCTTTGAATATCAAACTCAAAAGCAAAAAAAGGATGACAACTTCCCAGTAAAGTAGACATTTTTTTTTTTGTTTTTTTGTTAAACTTCTTGATGGTAGGTACGTTTTATTCATTATCTGGAGGGAAGTACTTTGCTATTGTGATGCAAGAAAAAAAAAATTTAAAACTTATCATGGAGACTATTTGTTTTTGTTTTTCGTTTTGTTCGAAGAATTGAAATTATAAATGAAAAGCGCAAGGGAATCCTTTCAATTTTAAATTGAAACTTTTGGCGAATAAGTGAATTTTTAATGTTTGTACGAAAATTTAGGAAACTCTAGAAGTTGTTGCATCTGTTGATGGTAAAGTTTCCATTCAAAAAAGTTTAATTAATTTATTAAAGTGACAAAATGTGACATCAGTAGTCATAAAAAAAAATTGCGTGAAAAGGAATAAAATAAAATGTATGTCAGAGTCCCACTTAGCAGGGTTGTAAAAGAATGCAATCTTTTGTGAATGCGGTCTTAAATAATTTGAATTAAAAGATTGCAATAAATTGACTTCATTCATTTGAGACTTCGACTTCAAATTCTCCAATCACTATTCATTTGACATAAAAACAATTAATCGAATGGAATCTTTCAAACGTATTCCTAAAAATGACGAATAATTTTTTTCCTCTAACTATTGTCCAATTGCACCTACGTCCCTTCTTGGTAAGGTCATTGAAACTCTCATAAATTATCAGCTCAAGAAATATCTTGAAGAATGGAAGCTTGTCATTGAGTCAGGAGTATAGCTTTCAGTTAAATGAGTATATTTCACCTGGTATTTCCTGCGACTTGACAAAATTTTAATGTGTAAGACAACAGAATGAAAGCCTAAGCAAAGCCAGAGAGCCAGTAAGAAGCAAAGCCATTAACTGTTTATAAACTTGGTCTTTTTGCCACCAAAATTCTATCCAAGCTCTACAAAATAATTTCCGAAATGCCACTTTGTCTTCGGTTCCTACGCTCGTCGTCAAAGATACTCATTATGTCAGCTCACAAGAAAGAGCCAATTTGCAGCACAGTTTGTTGTTAACTCAACTCTCTTAGATAGTGTCAGGACTCCTACTGTAATTGACAGGGTAAACGATTTTATGGGACAAATCTTTTTTCGCACTGGTACAATTGCAAAAGTACTGAAAGATCTCGATATACAAAAATCCGCTAGCGCGGACAGTATCAAACCTATTGTTCTGTTCTGAAGAAGTGTTTTTCAATGCTGGCAAGACCACTGCGTAAGCTTTTCCATTTTTCCTAATCTACGGGTTACTTTCCGAGTGAATTGAAAACAGCATTTGTCTAGGCTGTCTCTAAAAAAGGAAAATCCTCTGCGCCTTATAACTATTGTTCAATTCCCCTTACGTCCCTGCTTTCTAAGGTCTAAGATTCAGTGATAAATTATCAGATCAGGAAATATCTTGAAAAACGGAAACTTCTCAATGACCGGCAGTATGGCTTTCTTAGCAATAGGTCTACTGGCGACCTAATGCAATATCTCACCGAAGAGTGGAACGAATCTTTACGTCGTTTTGGAGAAAGTAAGATTATTGCACTTGATATTTCAAAGGCATTTGTAGGGTTTGGCATAAAGCTCTCTTATCGAAAATGCGTGCATTTGGTATTGACGAATCTCTTCTCCGATGGATTAGAAACAACCTTTCTAACAGCCCAATGCAAGTTGTGTTGGATGGTTTTAAATCTGATAAAATTAATGCTGGTGTGCCACAGGGATCCGTTTTGTCTCCGACTCTCTTTCTGATATTCATCAATGATCTTTTGTCTGAAACTTCTTATACATTTAATTGTTTTACTGATGACAGTGCCCTTAGTTTCTCATATTCGTTTCCAGATACATGTCCTTGTTCTTCGTAAGTGGATCTATAACGGCAGCGGTAGATAAACTTATTCAATTCTGATCTCGAAAGAATTGTCCAGTGGGTTAACGATGAACTGCGTGGAATTGAATGGTCCAAGAACTTAATGTAGTCTTATGTGGTTAGAGCGTAAAACGTTAACGTTGATGTTGAATGAATAGAGAAAAAATGATTGCAATCTTTGAAGTATCAAATGAATTCTGTTGAAGAGTTTAAAATCGAATTCTCCAAGTGAAGTCAGTACAATATACTAGTATGGTTCAAAGTACCAAGACGACTGAATATACCTTAAGAATCTAGAATCTGCGTTTTCGAAGACGAAATCAATCTTAGGAATTTTTCAACTGGAAAAGTATCGCAACTATCCATAAAGTTCATAAGTTCAAGTGCTGAAATTATGACTCTTATAAGCCATTGAAAGGGGAACATGCCTGAAATATTAATTATGATGGATGCAGAATAAGAAAATAATACAAATACAACCGAAAATCTTTAAAGTTGGTTGGATATTGTTAATACACTTGCAGAAATTATTAACAAAGCTAGACTACAAAACTATCTACCTAGAACTCGAGCAATATGTTAGCAAAAATGATTTGATTTAGATTACATAAAAGTAAGAAAATTATCGTTCACATACCTAAAGCTTTTGAGATCTTGGAACCTACAAGTATTTAAGGCTTTTTATGCTGAGGCGAATAGAAATTTCAAGTGAATATGTCAATCTAAGGCTTCGGCCACGCACTGAGCAACGTGTCGCTCTGTCGCTTAAAACAATCACATGTCGCTCACGGTTTATGTGGCCACCTCAATACAATTTAATGTGTTTTAATTTTTTTGCGTCGCTCAGCGACTCGTCGCTCAATCGCTCAGTCGCTCGTCGTTCATTGCGTGGCCGTAGCCTAAGAATGTGACTTTTGGGAATGAGAATATAGAAATTATCAATAACACCTGCTGTTGTGCAAAATTCTGTAGAACAAAACATTGCCGAAATTATAAGCGTTCTTCATAGACTTATGTGCCGACTTTGACTCTATCGATCGCGAAGCTCTATTCCATAAACTGCATACAAAAAGTTTGTCAAGTAAAATTAAATGCATGCTGAAAGTAATGTATGATAACAACACAGCATACATTTAGGATGGAGACACTATATCCGACGAATTTGCAACAAATAATGGTATGAAGCAAGGCTGAATTTTGAGCACTCTACTTTTATTATTTTTTGTAAACGAGAGAGGTAGAAAAGTGATGTGTGTATCGACTATTCCTGGACTATTTTATCCCGGACGATATTGTTTTTTTTTGCCGAAACAGTGGCCGGAATGCAGCTTATGTTAAATAAACTGAGTATACATTTGTTGCACTCGTTGGAACCTTGGATATATTCGGCTGGTGATGAACAAGTTTCAGAACACAGTATTGAATAGGTAGGTTTAGATACAAAAAGGCTTAAGAACCACAAAGCTGCCGTAGTGGATGGCTTACTATCAGAGACTTTCAAATACGGAGGTGATATTTTGGTAGACTTTGTACATAAAATTACTAATTTATTTAGTGTGAAAGGAAGCAAGATATTTAACTGTACTATCAGCTCCAAAGAAAGTTATTCATGTCCTGCAAGAACCATCGAAGCATAGCTCTTTTAAATGTCGCTTATAAGATCCCTCAAGAGACTATTATGAGCGTATTAAGCCGTTTTGTAACACATAATTCCACAATTAGAAAATTCCACCATCGACCAAATGCTGGAAAACACCAACGAATTTCAACACAGGACTTACCATCTTTTCATCGAAATAGAGAAATAGTAACTACATTCATTATTGGGAGCTATACATGACACCCGACATGGCCAAACTCCGTCTTCCGGAAAACCATCAGTTGTGTGACATTAAAATATACTCGGTGCAATGTGCAACCATAGAATCAATCCTCCAAACTTTTTCAATATGAAATCTGATCAGATAGAGTATGCTGTACAGCCCAGGCGTAAATACGGTAGACTCAATCTTTAACGGACCTGTTCATTTACAAGGGTATTTTCGACCATTTTCTGAATTAAAATAGAGCTGAAATAAAGGACAATACCAAGTACATGGTTGTAGCACCACTTGGTTTAAAGGAAGATCCATTGGACTTTCATCCAGAAGGCAGGATTCCCACCCGCTGCAAAAATATTTATCAGCACTGTACTACCTCTTGCAAGGTATCTATGTATGGAGGGGTGCTTTTCATCATAGCCGTTCGTATTCGCTCAACTCCGCTTCTGATGACAACGAGCACACAGGAATGGTTCAGAGTTGTAAGACTCTAGGCTAAGGCCTAATTTATTTATTTTTACCAAACAATATTATTATAGTGGAGCTTAGTGGTGAAATCACAAACATTAGTAGCACGGGACACTTTCCACTTTAATTTTTGTTCGCAAAGCCTTACGAAGAGGAACAAAATTTGTCACATTCCTCCCGTTCTTTCGTCCGACTGCAATTTAAAACTTGCATTGCAAAAAAATCGAATCATGAGCAGCCATGAGCAGGCCTTAGTTCTATGTGCAGCCAAGAAAAACACATATGTACATAGCTTGAAATGAAGGAACTTTGAGATCGATTTTTTGTCTGTCAAAAGTTTTAAAATGTTTGTAACTCCCCGATAAAATTTTTTTCATTCCGTCCATAATGCAGAAAGATAAGAAAAGGCCTTACAACAAAAGAAGAAAAAAAAAACTACGTTAGCCTGACAGAACAAAACGGATATTATTAAGTGGAAACCCCCTTCAATAAAGCACAGTCTGGAAAGTTTCCTCAGAGGATACCAATCCATGAGACTTTGAAACTTTAGCATTGTTGTAAGTGTGGTGTTTCTGTTCGTTTTTTACCAACTGGCTTTTGAAACTTCTTCGGTTTGCCTTTGCATATCAAATTTCGTATCGACATTAAAAGCAGAATAAATAAAATTTTAAAATTCTAAATTCAAATAGAACCAGGATATTTCATGCAAATAGCTTTTCCACCTTCCTCTTTTAGTCCTCCATTATTATTATCACCACAAAGGGTCTTCCTTCTTTCCCTTATCAAATAAACGAAGGACGACTGTGCGTTTTTCCCACAATACTGTCTCTAGCAACAACAACAAAAAAAACACTTTGACTTCAAAAGCAGAAGAAAGTAGTTCACTTAGACGACGAAAAAGAGTTTGAAAGGACAACAACAACAACAACAAAAAATTGATGGATTTCAATTCGCTTTTGTGTCCTAGAAAAGACGGTTTTGAGCTATTTTTGCATTTAAATCACAAACACACTCAACAAAGGTTGGCAGCAGTGAATTTGGGGGAATTTGCAAAGATTCCTCTTCATAAAGGATTCCACAAAAAGGTCGCAAAACTACTCCGTCGTAGTGACATTTCTCGGAAATGACTTCCCTTCATGAAAGCACACACATACTCGTATGTATATACTTAAATATTTAAGATTGTTGAAAGAATAATCCAGCAAACATAAATTCAAGACAAACTCAAATGATATTCCCGAAAGAACTGTTGGGCGGGTTTTGAAATTCCGAAGAGATTCAAGATACATTTGAACGTGACAGTTGGATGGACAAGAAGACACAGTAATTTGGGACAAATGTAATTGTGCCCAACACTGTTGCTCTGTTTTGGTGCTTTGCACTCTCAGACTGCTGGAAATCTCCGAAGGATGTCATTTAGTTCGTGAAATGTGAAATGCAATTTAACACATCCATTCCGTTGCTGTACTTTAGAAGGATTTTTTTTTTCAGTTCCCTCTGATGAATAGACAGAATCTCTGGAGGAGCAATTTTGTAAAATAGAAAAAAGGATAATTTTGTTGCAAAGTACGGAGTCCGACAAATATGGAGGTAATAACTTCACACTCCCAGAACTGATGAAACGGATAACTGCCAGTTCTTAAGGTGAGAAGGATTAGGTACTGTGAAACTTCCAAGAATATGAAGGGTTTTCTAATAGCGACGGGTCGATTTTGACAGAAGGTGACGGCCATGTTGTTTTATCGGCGGCGTCTATCAAATCTATTTATTTATTTTTGACTTACTGATGCCAAATCACCATAGGAAGTTACAAGATTCGGCAGCACTTTGTTCTGCAAATGTTGCGTCCATTTTAGTGTTGACGTCTTGGCTCTTTAAGGATTTGTCCATGTAAACCCTTTGTTATTACTGTGAGGGCAAGGTGCTAAAAGGAAAATTCGGTTTTATTACTCTAGCTGCCATTACAAAAACAGGAACAAATTTCAAGGATACGCTGCACAGTGTGTTATTTGTGTCAAAAACATTTACCAGCAACAACCGGAAATAGAAAAATTCATCATTCTTTGGATGAACTGTGTAAATACGACCAAGAGCATCAGTAGAAGGCATATCCGGATAATCAAGAACTGCATTACCTTGCCTTCGACGTAGAAATTTCTTCGATAAAGCGTTCTAATTGTAATAACGTGGCATCTCAAAGTAACGCAACGTTCTTGCCAACGGATCACTTTGGCAAGTCGTAAAGAAACTGGTCAATGTTGTGGCTGGAGGTGTTTCAGCACTTTAAGTGGCATTCGACGCTACGAAATATACTCCTTGACCGTTCTCCAAATGTACAACAGTGGGATGACGTTCGTGAATAAGGAATGATAGCGCGTAATTCCATCGTCTGTATTGGATGTTTGGATGCCAAAAACGGCCATATCGCTGCCTTTCGTGACATATTTACAAATCTATTTAACGGACTTCACCGAATTGCAAAACTCAACGTTACAGTGAAAGAAGTGGCGAATATGGAACGATCGAACTGTTGTCGACCACGAAATCGTTTTCTTTGTTTGACAGTTACGAAGAAGCCCATGAACAGTTTGTATGTGAAAATGTTTCTTCTTTTATTTTTCGTCAATTTTCCAATGTTTTCAATAGTTATTCGGGACGGAGGAAAATACAACATATCAAAAACCATGCTAATCGGTCCAGCCGTTTTCGAATTATAAGTCTTCGAACAATCACGACTTTGTTTTATATATTAAGATCAAATGAACCTGTTCTGTTCATTCTAAACTAAAATTCCTCAAATCAAAAATCAAAATTAAAATTGAATAACAAATTGGTATAATATCTACTAGACTTCTGCCTACGTCTCGGCACACGTACTATAAAGGGAAATCAGTCTCCAAGATTCAATGTGATATCACAATGGACCAACGTATAGTCTAAGTGTGTCGGCTGAAAGCCACGTCAACATAACCTAACCTAATGCCGTAATTAAATTTGTACGAACTTTCAATAAGTGAAGCTTCTGTGAGGTCTAACTTACTTACTTAACCGGCTCCCGAACCATGGAGCGTCTCTGCCCGAATTATTGCGGTCTTCTATCGGTTGCGATCCGCCGCGAGCTCCCTCTAGTCGTCGGGACGAAGCGCTCTTGCGTCTGTAACCGCCTGGTCCCTGTAGCAGAGGTTCGGTCTTCGTCGTCGTCTCGAACCTGGGGGCTGGGATTCGAATATTTTCTTGGCTGGACCGTTGTTGTCCATTCGCTCGATGTGACCGAGCCAGTGTAGTTGACGTGTCTTGGCTCTTTCGACTACATCCACATCTTGGTACAGCTCGTATAATTCTTGATTGAATCTTCTCCTCCATTCGCCCTCTTCGCATGTAGGACCAAATATCCGCCGAAGTATTTTTCTCTCGAAAGTGCCCAGTATCAAATTCCCTTTTTGACTTATCGTCCAGCACTCGGCGCCGCAGAGTAGAACTGGTAAAATTAGCGTTTTGTATAGCGTGCACTTTGTCTTTCGATAAAGGAGTTTTGAACCCATTTGTTTGGCGAAACCGAAGTAGCAGCGGTTTGCTAGGGTAATTCTTCGTCGGATTTCTACTAAGGTGTCATTCGTGGGATTGATGTTCGTTCTGAGGTAGGTGAACTCCTTGACTACCTCGAAATAACTGCTACCAACAGTGACGTTTTGTCCTAGGCGATGGACAGATGAGGCTTTGTTTGTTGATAGCATATACTTTGTTTTGTCCTCATTAACTTCAAGACCAACGCTTTTCGGCTGTTCATCAATAGCTGTGAACGCTTCTAGCACAGCTCGCTTGGAGCGGTAGATGATATCGATGTCGTTCGCATATCCAAGCAGTTGGAAATACCTGTTGAAAATAGTGCCTTCCAGGTTAACAACACTCTTGCGCACTATCTGCTCCAGGACTAGGTTGAAGAAATCACATGATACCGCATCTCCTTGTCTGAACCCTGTGCACGTTTGGAATAGCTCAGGTGAGCTGTTACCCATTTGCACGTTGCACCGCGTATTTTGTAACATCATGCGGCATAGCTGGATCAGTTTTTTCAGGATCCCGAGTTCCGACATATCCAATAGAAGCTCTTGGCGACTTATACTGTCATTTGCGGCTTTAAAGTCGATGAAAAGATGGTGGGTCTCGACTTGAAATTCATTGGTCTTTTTTTTCCAAGATTTGCCTCAATGTGAAGATTTGATCTATCGTTGATCTGCCTGGCCTGAAGCCACACTGGTACGTGCCGATTATAGTGTTGCAGAAAGGTTTTAGGCGCTCACATAGTACGGTGAATAGGATCTTGTAGGCAACATTAAGCAGGGATATGCCCCTGTAGTTTTTGCAGGGCATAGGATCGCCTTTTTGGTAGATTGGGCATATGGAGCTATTTGACCAGTCGTCGGGCATACTTTCCTCCTCCCACACTTGGTTGATGAGCTGATGCATGCACCCTATCAAGACATTCCTCCATACTTAAAGAGTTCCGCAGGTAGGCCATCCGAGCCTGCGGATTTGTTATTTTTTAGCTTGCGGATTGCCTTCTTAACCTCTTCAGAACTGGGTAGTGTGACTGGATCTTCATTGACTGGTCTTTTCTTCTTTGCTCTCCTATGGTTTCGTCTAAATAATGCCCATTAAGCAGCTGCCAATGTTGCTTAAACACGTCTACTAGACGTGCTAGACTCCTCGAGATACCTGAGCTGAGAAGCTGCGGCTGCTCTTTTCTTTCTGCGCAGGGTTTTTTTCTTTTTCCTTCTCTTTTCATGGTACTCCTCCTTTGCTGCTCTTGTTTTCCGTTGCAGCATTTGCATTCGTGCATTTTCCGTCTCCTGCTTCAACACCGCGCATTCATTATCATACCACAGGTTCTTTTTCCTAGGTGGTTGATAGCCTATGGTGGTCTCGGCTACCTCCTTAATGATGTCGCGGTACTGGCTTCACTGGTTGTTGACGCTTGTGGCTGGGGGTTCGGCAGAGAGTTTCCCGGTCAATTGCTCACTGTAGTCTCTGGCTTTCTTAGGTGTGCTAAGGCATGCAATATTGAATTTCTTCCTTTGGGCGGTCCTCATTTTCTTTTCTTTGGACAGTCGGGCTCTGAACTTTGTGGCAACAAGAAAGTCAGAGTCCATGTTTGGACCTCGGAAAGTTCGCACGTCCAAGATGTTCGACGCGTTCCTTGCGCCAATTAGCACGTGGTCGATTTGGTTGGCGGTTCGACCATCTGGAGATCGCCAGGTTGCTGTATGTTTCTGTGAGGTCTGGTTATCGAAATATTTCTATGAAAGTAACTTGACTGACTGGTTCTGATATCGTTTTTACCGAAACCAAGCTTTGAAAAGGGTTCTAGTTTTCAGAATTCATAACATCTTCACATTTTTGTAAATTAAAAGCTTGTGGAAGGTCTGGTTCTAAAAATATAGGTCTTCAATAGTTTTATAAAAGATTGAAATTCAGTAAAATCGATAACCATAGAGAAGAAGTAGAAAGAGGTTGAATAATCCTTTCACCAAATTTAGCTAGTTTAGTCACTGATTCAAGTGTTATGGCTTACAAGTTTCTAATTTGGTGAATTCGAAACTCGTACAGACTTCTGACATCTTGGAATCAGGCGTATTTTTCTGCATTATACGGTGAATTTTTTCCAGGGTACTAGTAGAATAACTGGCCTTAAAATATAAGACCTGTGAGAACTTCGAGTGGCAGCCTTGGAAGCTTCCTGAAACAAACGAAAACTACAGAGAAAACAGATATTCTTATTGCTGGAAATGAGTATCGCCTAATAAGACTGTCTGGTAAATTCGTAGAAGATCCAAAAACAAAAACACTCTGGCTCCTGGCTCACAATAGTGAATATTGAAAGTTCTCCGAGGAATAATTAGAAGAAAATTAAGTCCTCTGGCGCAAAAATTTGCAACGTCAAAGAATATTTTAATAAAGTGGATAAATATGACTCAGAACTCATTCAAAAAAGTTGAAAGAGGCATTATCGAAAGATTTCGTGGGGATGGAGCTGAGATGTCAAAAAGGAGTCAACAGTTCTTCGAAAGTTTGTGAATGTCTGTTTCGAAAGGCATTGTAAGCCCTACAGTCAACAAGAATTGGACATTCTTAAAGTGTCCTGCCACAATTCGAAGGGAAAGGCACCCTACCCTAACAACGTACCGGAATATCGTTGGAAATTTAAAAATCTAATGATCCAGGAATCATTGTCTACTTATTTGCATGCAATCTTAGTGGAGCACTTACATCCATTGAACTTTAAGCTTGGGGCCAAAACACTAAGATTGCATTATGAAATTATTGGTATCAAGGTCTGGTTAAGTTCTCTTCAAAAATGTCAACATTGCACTTCCACTTTTCTTATGTCTAAAATGGCTTGAAGAGGGATTTCAGCACTTCATTAGAACCTTGGCCGTGAATCGAAGATTCTTGAATTTGCGTTGTGAAGTTGCTATCTTGAGAGACCTTAATGGTGCTTTGTATCGGTCTTTTTGACTAGACTAGGCATATCCCGATGGAGTTTGGAATTATTCTTGAAAGTCGTTTTTTTTTTTCAAAAACCTTAAACCTCTGTCCTTAACTAACATCAAAATATCAAAAACCATTAGCCCGGCCACAGTTAGAACCATATAACTTAAAGCAAGGTTGTTCAATGTCAATCTTCGTCAGAGTTGTCTATTCTTGCAGGAATATGTATTTTCTAAGTTTTTGCGCCATTGAGACGGCTTTTCCTACCGCATTTTTCCCTAATTAATGAGCCTTCAATCATCATGTCACGAATAAGACTATGCAGCAACTTAATTCCCTTAAAGAGATACCTTTGATCAAAATTAACTTCTCACTTTTAATTACGAACAAAATTTCATTATCTCAACCCCCATAGCTCTTCGGAATGCCCCAAATGAAATTCTAATCTCTTTGCCTCCAAAATATGCAACTTTAAGTTAGTGAGAATTTTCTTAGACCGAAATTAAACCGTGAAGCTGAAGATGTTGATATTTTGGATTTTGGTATCAACTTGAATAGAGGTTTCTCTTCGAGTTTTGATACCGTCTTTTCAACAAGCACATATCTAATACTACCTCGCTCCTCCTCCACCACCAAACCAGACCCGTTTTCGTTTAAATCCTTAAATGCGGATGTGGTGTGTGGTTTGCACGGGGTTCTCCGCCAAAACACAAATCTACTGAAGGTACTCTAAGTCCTAACTGCATAATGATTACATATTAAGTCCTCCCAAAGATCCTATTTTCCTCATGTTATGTTGGTTTCTGTGTTGAGAATACACAGCTGGTTTATGTACGAGTATATCTCAACCTATCCATCGTCTTTTGTATTTGTATAGCTGCATGTCGTTCAGAGCTATATATTGTCGGGAGGAATATATATCTTAGAGAATGCAAAAGAGAAACAACAAGGAAGTCTTTTAGCTAAGAAATTCATCGCCTGATGGTTTTGAAAGTTTTTGCTTGGTTGTGTCGATGGGGGGTTTATAGTTTTTATCAACTTGCAACATAACATAAATGTTTTCCGACTCAAAGCTACATATAATAATTTTCATGGTTATGTCTTGAGATTTCTTTAGAAATTAGATTTTGATAAGAATTTTCTTAACCAATTTAGTGTCACCTCAATACCATAGATTAAAGCATCAAATAGGAAGGTATTGATGTATGTGAACTTGAGATTTTCAATCTGAATTCTAATAGTGAAAGATCAAGTAACTTCTTAAAGAGTTTCCTCAGTGACAGGTATCAACAAGTTAGTAGAGTCTGACGATTCACTATTCTTGCCTTTTACTGCCGGTGTCCTACAAGAGTCGATCCTTGGACCACTTCTTTTCTCATTATTCATCAATGACATACATAACTGAAGTTTGTCGCTGTGTTTCGGTAAATCTTTAAGCTGATGACGTCCAAATCTATTTTTCGAGGCCCACTGGTTTGATGGAAGATTGTATTTACAGAATTAATGAATCAGTAACAAAGTTTTATGTAACTTTTCTCTTACCTACATATGTATGTTATTATACTTTCTTTTTTTATATGTTTGTATATACTTTTTCAGTTAACAGGGAAAGTGACGAATACCGGCGACTGCATTCAGAACTTCGGTGCACTAACAAAATGTTCAACCAGGCAGTAAGGCATCATCAGGAGAAGGATTTAAGGAATATACTCGTAGATATCAAACCTTGCCCTGACACGTTTCAAAAGAGATCAATGTGATTGTTGGAAGAGCGAACACAATTCCAGAAACCATCCTACACGAACAAGAAGTTTCAACAACTTTTACTGAGAAAGCTGAAGCGTTTTTCAAATCACTTTCATGATCGTTTCAAAACACCGCCCTCCCATACACTTTCCTGACTTTATTGAAGAAATAAGAAGATATCAGCAACCACCGAAACCGTGACCTTTGTTCAACGAAGAACACTCATCATCGGTGACGACAGATGTTTTCACTTTTCCTGAAGAAGTGGCTGAAATTATCTGCACTGGAAACACAAAAAATCAGCAGGAAGCGACAAGATTTCTAATTACATGCTTACAAAGTTACCAAATCTCCTGTTGACTGTAATCTTCAACAACTATCTGAACAACAGCTATTTCCCTGCAGCCTGGAAAACGGCAAAAGTTATCCCCTCCTTGAAGAAGAACAACCGCGCAAATGTGGAAGGATATCGGCCGGTTTCGTTGCTCAGCTGTATGAGATACTGAAGGTGTTGATATTGAAGAAACTTAACGTGTTCTGCAGAGAAAGAGATGTCATACCGGTGTACCAGTAAGGCTTTCGAAATGAACAATCTACCCTACATCCACAACTGGTACTCCATACTGATGTTACACTTGGACTCAACAAAAAGGAAACCACTGTAGCGCGCTTGCAGGACATCAAAAAAGCTTTTGACAGTGTTTTGATAAACGATTATTTAAACTCTCGGAACTTGAAGAATAATCAAAAATTTTCCAAACCCATAGACTTATGTGTATACAGGTGGCAAAACAGGTATTATAAACCAAAGGAATCAACGCTGGAGTTTCTCAAGGATCAAAACTTGGACCGCTGCTGTACCCGGTACAAAGACAAAGCTTTATGGAGACGAGTCCATCTCATACGTCACCGCTTTTTCACCAGAAATTCCTGCCAGAAGAATGTAAGAGCACATTAAAAACCTCTGGGAATACTATGTCAAATGGAGACTCAAGATAACCAGCGAAAAGACCGAATTCATCTGCTTCCGCACACCAGTGACTGTCATTCAAAGATGAGCGTTTGCAACACGCTCTGATGCAATCAAACTAAAGTTTCCAGACAACATTGAAGTATCTACAATAAAATAAGAATTGGCAGCTAGGCTTACGGAGCGGAACATTCCGATAATAATCATTCCGAACATTGTATAGATACTCAACAAAATCATCAAGAACCTACCATTGAAAACGAAGCTTAGATGGATGCAGAGAAGAAATACAGAGATCCTCGAAAAGAAATTGAAGCTGATCGAGTTACGCCCGCCGTGAATTAGCAAAATTAGAAGAAAATTTACCGAATCCTTTATCCCCATCTATTGAACCTACGCTTAGAGATATTAAGTATTCTATTCCGTTGTATTCTGGTGATGATTCATACGATATACCGGAAAGTTGAACGTGCATGTGATTCTATTTAAGAAACCTAATTATGTATATCGGTTCAAGTATATTCCCAGATTGATGAAGACTGATTCTGCTGCTAAAATTTTTTTACAAATCGATGAATCAACTACCTACAAAAATTTCGGAAGCCATTTCTTAGACAATTTTGGACCCAGCTATTCGATTTCCGAAATTATTGACAAAATGCGAAGTACCTCATTCCGCTATAAATTAAATAATGGGCTACATTTTGAAAATGCAACAGCTCATATCAAGTGCTAAAAATTGACGTAAAACAAACAATAATTCCGTGATCGTTTCACGAACATTGCAGCATTGTATCCAGCACGTACAATTGATGAATCGAAACAATTGGACCATCGTTATGCTCAAGAGTCAAGTATCACAAATTGCGCCGCTCCACTCACCATCCAACAGGAGCAAGGTCTGAGGTGAACTTTTCCGTCGGTAATTCGAAAGATAAGCTTGTTCTGTTCTATAATTGTTCTGATACTGGACATTTCTCCACCTCGTGTCCACATACAAAACGGGCAAAGGAACCCTGTTCAGATGAGATTCAACATTGCAAATTTGGAAGGTTTGTCCGAAGTTAACCTCAAAAATTCTGCTATTGTGGCATTGATAGATGAATTCCGTTCCAGTTCTACGAGTATTAATTAAAACTTTTCTCCGAAATAAGTACTGTAAGTGTTGCTTTTTCATCTGTCCTACACTTCAGGTCTGTTTCCGAGTAGATGGAAACGGTCCCGCCAGGCCCTTAAAAAGGCTAATCTTCTTCCCCAATTAATTACGGACCAATTGCACTAATTTTCTTTCTTTCCAAAGCTATGGCAACGCTGATGAACAATCACCTCAAGAAATTACTTGAAAATCGAAAGCTCTTTAATGACCGACAGTAAGGCTTTCGTAGCTATAGGTCCACTCGTCATTTGATAACGAAAAAGTGATTGAATGACATTTGGAAATATTTGACTCTTAAGCCATTTTTAGCCAACTAAGAAAGGAATTGCCGACATTAAGTTGAAGAAGATTAAAATCACGTGCGTTAGAAATGGTCTTGAGAAACTTGGCTTATCGTCGGCGTAGAGTGGGATATGGGAATAGTTGATGACCATTTCAATATTGTTAATAATAAAAATAAAAAGAAGAGGACCTAAGTGACCGCCTAGTGGGACCCCGGTGGTAGCTAAGAAATCTTCACAGAAGATAGATCTCAATCGAATTTTGTGGCGACGGTTTTTCAGGTTAGAATAAATTTATCTTAAGAAGATAGTTTCAAGTCCAATGGCGGACATTTGGAATAGAATAAGCTTATGTGAAATTTAATCAAAGGTTTTATTGAACTAGGTTTAGACAACGTCTACTTCCTTTCCATTCTCTCAGACTGAGAGACTAAAGGATACGAACTCAACGAGGTTAGTCGTTGCCGACCTACCTTTTTCAAAGCCGTGTTGTCTGGAAGAAATGAAAGACTTACAAGGAAAATTTAAAATTTTGGGAAAATGTTAAAGTTTAGCAATTGTAACTTCACAATTTGGGCCAGTTTTAAGATTGGGGTTATGAAAAGGGTCTTGCATAGCTTAGGGAATTCTCCTAGAGATAGTGGTAAGCCAAAGATTGCTGTGGAGAAGCATTTTTTAAGGCAGTGATATCATCTGGGCTAGGAATATACTCATCATTGAGTTGATTTAGCCTATTTTTGAAGAGAAGTGGGTTAAATGGTATGAGGTAGGAATGAGCCGAGTGAGAAATTTGGTTATCAATTTAAAATCAGCTATAAATAAGTCGTTGTTAACGGGTAGTCCTCGTTTGAAGAGATGACTTTTTTAGACAAAATCCGGATCTCCGTTCAACATTTACAGTGCCGAATTATGGAAATCAATGCGTTGTCTTTGGTGGTCTAGAAGCAATAGCAAATCTTTCCGAATATTTTTACAGCTGGATGTCTTTGGTAACACTTTGAAAGCTATTGAAACATAACAATTTATTGCAAAACTTAGTTTGAGAACTATCTGGCCACTCTTTACCAAACGACTATTTCCATTCAGTACAAACTTCTACCTAATTGAAATACTGATAGAACACAATTGTCCTCAAGCTCAAATAAAATTGTGATATCTTCTCAGTTCAAACCTTAAAAATACCTCAAGTGCAAAGTTTGACATGCACTCCAATCGATAAAAGCCTGTCATTTTTCACCCTCTTGGATGACATGTTTGTCTTTAAAGGTAACTTTTATTTCACAGCTTACGTTCAGCAGTATTTCTTAGGGCTTAAAGATTTCTTCTTATTTTTTTAAAGACTTTTATTCTTATCCCTACTTGACACTATGGAAACATTCACCTGTTTTAACGTGGGAACACACGACAAGGTATTTTTTTATATCGGGAAGATTATTAAATAACACCATCATATGGGTTAGGAGACTTTCAGCTGGCACTGGCACTGTACCAGTCAGTCCCTCATCCTATAATCCTCCCTCATATCCAACGAAAACGTTCACATTGTTTTAGGGGGTTGACATTTTAAGTGGTTGTAAATTATGTTGATGGCATTTAAGGACTTGATGGTTTGGCAGTCGGTATGGAGAGAGGCGAGAATGGAGGTTTGGTGTCTTCCTTTCGACAAATTGCCACATTTAGTCCCTTCAGGTGGGCATATTCGGGGAATGGCTTTTGAGGTATTTTAAGTATTACCTTTAGACTTACATAACACTGCACCTGAATATATGATGGTCCTTAGGTGTAGGGCATTATAAGACAGGCATTCTCGATATTATGTGACAAATTGCTTGGAAAATTAACTTAATTGTTTCCTTTGCACAATTTACATGCATCCAAGTCTTCTAATTTATTGTTATTGCTCTTTTGGTTTGGCTTTATTAAATTGACAAAGCTTATATCATATAGGGTCTTTCGGATAAAACGATGTCATATTGAAATTATCAAGGTTTTGGTTAGTCTGTGATTTATAAGTGGGTAATATGAAAATGACCAAACAAATTATTTTAATTACATGCTCTTGGACGAATCTCCGAAGCAAAAATCCTCCATTAAGACAGGTAATGTGATTTATTCTATGGCAAACTGCCTTAATGGGAAAATTTGTCATTTGTGCTTGATTGTGGTTGAACTGGACTTTGATATTTGATATTTATTTGCTGAATAAAATTTTCTGTGCCATAAAACATAAATATAAATGTAAAAGTGTAGAAGCATCGTTGATGGATATCAATAGCACTAAAACTACTAGTAAATACGAGTACTAATCTCAGCCGTCCAGTTAATTTGACAAAAACTACTTTGCTATAATTTCTAAAATCTATTGTTGTTTTGAATATTATTTTCATAACTTATTTTACTTTTGAAATAAATAATCTTTTTATATTTTCCAATATTTCAGGAATCGACTAGAGGAATTAGTATGGAACTCACTGATTCTTTATTTAGTTCAGTATTAAGACGGTTTGAGAATATCGTATTTAGCCTCTTTTTACTCTTATTTACAATATCAGCTCTTTTATTTCGTAAAGACATTTTACATACATTAATTTTTCGGCAGTTTGAAATTATTGGAGTACTTTCTTCTGCAGTGTGTTGCACATCGAAAACGAAGTCTTCTATCCCAACCGAGGCTTATAAAACTTTTATGTTCATCTTTGAGAATAACATATTTATATAACTCCAGCCAAATAAAAACCCCCTCAGTGGTAGTTCATTCAAGTTGTTGTTGTAATATTCAAAAACTCATAAATATATGAAGCTTCGCAGGCACACTGCATGTATGTAACCATACAAAAACCCCTTCAATACATTTGAAACTTGACCAGAGTCAAATCTTTCATTAAAATCTCCCTCCTTATAATATACAACGAATTGTTGGCTTATAAACAGAGTTCGGAGAAATAGAAAGAAACCGGATTTACAACAACAAACTTGAATGACTAATAAAAACGCTAGTCCTCAAGTGATAATTGATAAACGATAAAACCTAAATTGGGATGGACCTGATCATGTGGTCTCGGTAGCGTGATGCGTAGGGCATTGGCTTCTGACGACGCTAGGTCTGGGTTCAAATCTCAGTCAAGGCAAAAAGTTTTTCGATTAAACTTGATAGTATAAAGGCTAAGCACCACTAATAAAGGAGTCTGATGATCGGCTTGGCAACCGTGAAATAGCTATAACTCCAGCCAAATAAGAACCCCCTCAGTGGTAGTTCATTCAAGTTGTTGTTGTAATATTCAAAAACTCGTAACATATTTATATTATTGCTATTTTACTCAATGATAAGGTTATTGGAGTATGATCTGACATTCGATAGTTATTACATCGAAGTGAAAGAGTGTAGAAGATCTGCATTCGATGTATTAAGAATTGAACATAGATTTCTTAAAAAAAGAGGAAGATGCTGGAAAGAACTCAAGAGGTAAGGTGGTTCCGTCGGAGATATTTTTACCGAAAAGTCATAATGAAGAATTTGGATTTTTTTATTTTATCCAAGTTGGTTCCGTTCGATTGCTGAAATACGATATAACCTACGAGTATATAATTTTGCTAAGGACTTTTTAGCTACAAAAATTCATTAAGGTCCGATAATTTGTTAGAATCACATAGTCAGAATGTTGGCGAAATAGAAGTTTAAAATTCGCATTTAAATTTGCATCCGCTTGGAAGCTATTGTTCTATTATTCGTCTAGTCTAATCAAGTCAATGCTGTGAAAAAATTTCAATCACTCTAATTTTAAATCCTAAATGGAGGAAATTAAATTTTTCGGAAAACAAAGATACAAGTGATACTGATAAGAGATGATCTTTGGGATGTGGTAAGTACACCCAAGCTTGCGGAAGCTGATGTCGAATGGACGAAGAAAAACAACAAAGCTAAGGTGTATATAACATTGGGTGTTGAGGACTGTCACTTTATGCATATTGCTCATCTGGAGGATGTATACAGCATTTGGGAAGCTTTCTCAAAAAAGTACGAAAGGTCTACATTTGCAAGTCGGGGGTATTTCAGGAGAAAGCTGTACAGCATTCATTACACTGGTGGAAAAATGTGTGAACATAAAGATGCAATACTACGAGTTGTTGGTTTACTGAGAGGGTCTGGAAAAGCATTGGATGAAAAAGAAGTTGTTGGTAAGTCTACCAAAATCATACTTAGGGCTTGTCACCGTCCCTGAGAGTCGAAATGAAACTGATTTGACCATAGAGTATGTGACAGGAAAGATGTTGGATGAATACCAAAGGCGTCTTGAGAGTAATGGTGGTAACAGTGGTCAAGAAGTTGCTATGTGGTCGGCAGGTAAACGTAAAAATTCAAGAATGCTCAAAGGGAAGAAATCGGATAGGAAGGAGACGAGGACATGCTTTAATTGCAACCTGTACATCTAAAAACAGACTCTTTTCCATACAGAACTACTTTACAAAAGGGAACCAATGTTAAATCTTTAGTAGTGTCGACTGCGAGTGAAAACATTAATCAAGATTTCGTTTCGCTTGAAGTGTGCGTAGGAGCCAGAGCTAAAGCCAATGGTTGGTAAATCGAATCTGGGGCCACAAATCACATGACTAGTGACAGAAGTTTCTTTACGACTATAAAAACCGATTTACTCGTATCTTGCAAATGAATAATCAGTTTAATGGCTTGAGGATTTGGGTGCGGCTGGCTGATATATTCCGAAATATTGAACTGTATTCCGAAATAAAGCTGCAATACGTTCTGTATGTTCCTAAACTTGACTTTCTGTACAATGGACGGCAAGTCTTGGACATAAGGTGTTATTTAAAGGAAATAAAAATGCAAAATAATGAAGGGCTCACGATTAGTTGCTGAAGCCAAAAGTAATGGCAGTCTCTATGGAAATCAGGGAATCAGCTGAATCTGCATGCATGGCCGAAAATTCATTGTGTCTGCACTAGAGGTATCGTAGACTCGGCCACAGAAATCCAGTAGCTATTGAAAACATAGTGAAAGAACAACTTGCAACTATCCTATGCAGAAAGCAACTCCAACTGGTAACAGGTATTTCTTAACACTAATTGACGACTTCTCTCATTATACGGTGCTAAGTTTAGATGATGAATTTCATTTTCCTCTGGACACTAAAAGAAATGAAGTCAAAGATATTGTTGATGAGAAACCGTTAATAACTGCGAATATTAGTAGATCGGAGCTCAAAAGAGCCGAAATGTGCTCATCAGTTTCTGAAGAACATAAGAGGATTGAAGCTGCCCAAAATGAAATTGAGTCAATGAAGGAACATCAAGTTTGGACTATTGTGGATCTGCCTCCAGAAAAAAGAACAGTTAGCTGTAAGTGGGTTCTCAAAAAAACCCTTTTCAGATATACTATGAAACCTTTGCTCCAGCCGTGAAGCACGAAACAATACGTACCGTTCTTGTTGTGGCACATTCGAGAAGTTTACATGTCCGGCATTTTGATGTAAGGAATGCTTACCTAAATGCGAATTTAAAAGGAGAAATTTTTATGCAGCTGCCCCCAGGTTTCGATTTTTTGGGACAAGACGAAAATGTCTTAAAATTCAACAAAAGCATTTATGGTCTCAAACAGTCAGCATCAGAATGGAACAAGACAGCAACAGAAATTTGAAATAGTATGGGATTTAAATCAGCACAAGCCGATTCCTGTTTGTTTTCAAGAAAGGGGAGAAGCGGTGAAATTACATTCATATTGCTCTATGTCGATGATATGTTAGACAAGCATCAAGTCACTTAAGACTTTGCCGAAAGACTCAAGCTTTTAAGTGGACTTCTTTGCGCAGCAATATTTTGAGGAGTCTAAATGACTTTCAAAACTATAATTGTGTTTTGGAACTTAATGACTCCAGGAAGCCGATCATAATCGCGACTGATGCAAGCCCCTATGACATAGGAACAGTAATGAGTCATAAGGTTAGTGGCACTGAAAACATATCCGCTTTGTGTCTCGCTTTATAACTCCATCTCAAAAGAATTGGAGTCAGCTTTATAGATAGCTCGTTTAGGGCATATCAACACCGTTATAACAAGGGAGAAAATTGCCTGGGCAACTAAAAGTTTCTATCCGTATAAGTCTCCAGATCTGGATGGCATACTGCCAATTATGGTACACATTATGCAAGCTACAAGATGTGGCAGTGCCATTGCTGAAAATAATTTTCAAAGGATGCCTCTCTCTTAACTTACTACCTGAGTCCTGGAGACAAGTAAGAGTAGTTTTTATTTATAGTCGGTAGATGGGGCCATGAATCAGCAAAAGATTTTTTCGACTCCTTCTGACTGATCTTAAGTTCATGTTTTCATCAAGAAAAGACTGGGATGATGTGTGACAAAAGTGTCGAAGACTTTTATCATGACGGCAGATATCTTTACTAATGGTTCAAAAATGGAGTGTAGTGTTGTTTCAGGAATCTTTTCGTAGACTTTGAATATATCTAGGTCATTTAGACTATCCGAATTTGCTAGTGATTTTCAAGCTGAATTGCTGGCTATCAGTGAAGCATGCAATGTACTCAAACAAGATCTAAACCAGAACCGGAATACGGCCATGATCACAGAAAGTGAGGCGGCTGTTAAAGCCATTAATTCTAGTACATCATCCTCCAAATTGGTCCAGTAATGCCGGAATGAACTTGCTTCCCTCAACAATAGTCAATCTTTTCATTCATTAAAGTATCATCGCTCCATAACTCACTAGCGGAAAAGGGCAATATTCTCTCATTTTTTCTAAACGAATCAAACATATGTGGAGCAGCTAAACTAACGGCATTATATCCAGACAAATTAGGAACACCTTTAATAAATCCCAAACGCTTGATCTGATTTGCAGAACCAGGCAAGACATAGTCATGATCACAGCTAAGCTAAACATTTCATACAACACTAACTGTCATGGCTATGTAGACCAGCCAATGCCCTGCTCTGGCCAAATTTAGACGACAATCATTAGGAAGGGCTTATTTTGACGGCATTGAAGAACTTGCGGAAATGAAGACCAAAGACTTGATCTCTATTCTTCACGCGACGAAATAGCTAAATAGCTCTAGGACGAACTCCGGTTACTTCTGTGCCGTGTTCTTCGTTTGATTCTTTAAATCCCGAACTAGCTTAATTGGGATTGCTACTGTTTCAGCAACAGTCAACAAGCTGTCTAGCTGGGCACAGTGCAGATGGTGTCGAATGAGTGTGGTGGTCCGGCTGAGTGAGTAATCCAAATTCCGGATGATTGTTCAAAAGCAGAAATCCAATAAAAGACATTAGAACGAACCTTCTAGATCCTCTTTTCTTTTGAACTCTCCACAAGTTCATAAGAGTTATGGTATGATATGGCGGACTTCAGCACTAAATGGACCACAGGGCTAGACTGCCAGTCCTTTCTATCTTTGTTTTAAGAGCATGTGTTCAGAGCCCTTTATCGAATCTTCCAATTTTTATTGATCGACTATTAAGAATCCTGGCAAATCATTTAAGATCCTTTTTATAAAACTATTTTTCTTAACAACTTTTTGCTGATGATAGGCTTGCAGGGAAATCTAGATTGATCGGACAATGCTCAATCCTCTCTCCTTTCTTTGTTGCTGCTCTCATTGTTTTTATTTGGGATTATATACACCATCTCCAAAAAAAACTATGCACTCCTACTTTGACCTCCATTTTGTTAACGCAGGGTGTCAAGTAGGAGTCAGAAGGCTAAGTTAACACACCATAAAATATATTTCTAATAAACTCCGATGTCAATGTTCAGGCCAATGATCAAAAATCACATTCAGATGGCTAAAGGAAGCCATAGAATCGCATACGTATCTCATTATCTCTACACAAAAGCAAGTCTGTTCAACTTATATTTCTGGTACTCGTATATCGATTTAATTTGTCATATTGAATCAATGTTCAATTCAGTTTGCCATCGTATTTTTTTTTTCTTAAATGAAATCAGACTCTTTACACTGGCTATAATTTATTTAGAAGCCCCATCATAGAACGCAACGAAATCCAATAAACCTAATGGTTTCCTATTTGGAAGTCGGGAGACTATGCCACAAAACCAGCCGCAATCACAAATGAAATACTGCAGAAGCTACGAACCTATACAAAGCCTATAGGTGGATTACGGATAGGATGTGCGGATATTAAAACCAAAAACGAGATTTCATTATTCAAATGTCAATATTGTTCAGAGAGATTCTCCTGGCTTTTATGCATGCGAATAACATTTTAATAATCTTAAAGATAGAAATAGGAAAACAGACCGAACGAAAGCCCTTTTGCTTCTCCTCTCCCAAGTCAAACACAAATATTTGCAGATAAACAGATAGATAGACCGTTGGTTGGTTGGTATGGATGATGGTTGGTTGGGATTGGTCCGGAGCTAAGGATCCATTTCCGGGCGTTGGCGTTGTGTTTGTTGTAAATTATTATGTATTATTTCAACAAGGAAATCTCATTAAATAAAGTGTTGATTAACAGAATTTTAAATTAATATTACAACTTTGGAGACTTGATTGAATTGCAAACTCTGGGTATGTAGTTTGGTTTAGAAATTTTATTAAGTAAATTTGATAATAATATTCAAGAAGTCCATAATCTCATTCAGGATTGAATAATTAAGTGTTTGGGCTCTGATCAAATATTTGGCAAGGTGATGAATTTCTTGGTTCATTTTAATGAATTTTGATTAAAGGTGGTGAATATGTATCATATTTAGGATACTAGCCGTAGCCATATTAATTGGGTATGTATTCTGCTTACTTAGTTTTGCTGGTTTGATCTTTTAAGTTAAGTTTTTACTTTAAGAAGACTGTCCGTTGGTAAGAGCGAAATATTCGATTCGACTGGACAGAATTCTTTTTGGTCAATTTTCAATTTCAATTTTATTTAATTTTATACAATTTGTTTACAAAAAGATATCTGCGTAGCCTGGATAGGCTTGTCTGCAGAAGGTTAAATGCACTAATTAATTAATGTTATGTACAACTATTTTTTTTATAGTATTAATTTTATACATATTATTTAATTTAACTGATAGTTGTTGCCTTCCGTAAGAGTTCTGTTACCTTGGTGTTTGCAGGTACCCTCGTGTTCTTCTTTTCGTGCCAAATTGGTGATGGATTTGTCGTTTATAGTGCTGATCGTTGTAGTATTCTTCGAGGATGTTAAGCTCAAATAGCTGTTTTACGTTTAATAATCCTAGTTCTTTGTATATATGTATGGTGATTTGAGCCATATTGCGAGTTTATTCCATATTTTGATCTGCTCAAAATTTTAACAGTGCGATTTTGTATTTTTTGCAGCTCTTGTTAGGAAGTTAAAACATAATTCCATAATCGTAAGATAGTTTCCAAGTTTCGTTCTAAATCTAAAGAGAATAAAGATGTCAGAAAAATATATCAGACAAGATAAAAAACGCTCAGCACGAAAGCAAAGGAAGCTGAACAACAAATTCCAAGTGAGAATGAAAAAGACGAGGAGAAAAGCGAAACAGATGACGAGGTCTATTTCGATCCTGAGAATGAGACCGGATTTGTCGAAATAGCAAACATAGGTGAACTTTCACTTGAAGATGCAATGTGTGGAACAGATGCACAAGAATGGCTTGAGGCGATCAAAGAAGAAATCCGAACGATACGTGGGATCTGGTCGAGCGCCCTGACAACAGATCTGTTGTGAGCAGCAAAATTATTCTGCGTAATAAGACAAAACCAGATGCATCGTTGAATCGAAAGAAAGCTCGTTTTGTTGCTAGAGGTTTTTCGCAGCGCCAAGGAATAGACTTTGAAGAAACGTTTGCACCTGTAGCCCGTCTTAAGTCCATTTGACTTTTAATGGCGCTAGCTGTTCGCTTTACATTTACATGGAACCTCCCAAGTACTTGCAGAAGCTATTGTAGATGCTAGTTGACGAAAATGGCCATAAAGATGAAATAGGAAGAAAAGCCAAGCAGATGCTCCAGAAGCTTAAAAATAGTAAAAATGTGTGTCGGCTAAGGAAGGCGCTTTATGGTCTTCGACAGGCAGGACGTCAGTGGCATAAAAAGCTGGATCAGACACTACGTGGCCTAGATTTGAAATCAGCTTCCAATGACACATGTCTTTACTATGGATCAAGCAAGGAAGAATTCACAGTTGTTGCTGTATATGTCGATGACATTTTGTACGCATCAAGAAGTCAGAAAACTTTAGACAGAATTCGAAAAGGGCTTGCAGATATTTTTGAAGTCAAAGATCTTGGACTTGCCCGTTACTGCTTGGGGGTTGAAATAATTCAAGAAAATGGTAAAATAAAACTGAAGCAGCAAGGTTACCTGAACGAGTTGTTGAAGAAATTCAACATGGACGAGTCGAAAGCAATAAGCACACCAAGTGATGCGAATGTGAAATTACCAAGAGGAGAGCGTCAGTCTGAGGAACAACAACTAAAGCAACCATATCGTCAGCTTATTGGATCACTAATGTATCTAGCGATTGCTACTAGACCTGACATCTCATTTACTGTTAATCGATTGGCACAGTTTAATGAAAATTACCGGGATGTTCATTGGTCTGCTGCGAAACGGGTATTACGATACTTGCGTTGTACGGAGAACTATGGATTAGTGTTTATACAAAGGATACACTTGGTATTCGAGGTTTCTCAGATGCTAATCACGCAAATGATGAAATGGACAGATTATCTTATACTGGATACGTTTTCATACTCAGTGAAGCAGCAATAGCCTGGCGTTCTCAAAAGCAAAAATCTTTGGCTATTTCAACAACGGAAGCAGAATATGTCGCACTATGGGAATCATCCAGAGAAGCAGTATATCTTCGAAACCTGATGACGGAAATGAATCTGCCTGAGTTAGCGACAATAACTGTTGGAACAGATAATCAAGGAGCAAAACACATAGTAGAGAATGCAGTTTGCCACTCTCGTACAAAACATATTGCAACCAGATATCATTTTGTACGACAACTTTTAAAGGATGGAATAATAAATGTCGTACACACTTCAACTGACAAAATGCCTGCGGATGTGTTGACAAAGCCATTACCAGGACCAGCGCATTATCGATGTATGAGAGATGTGGGGATGACAAGATTTTAAACCGTGCTGATTGAGGAAGGCGTGTTAGAACTTACAAATATCCACTCAGCACTTCAGCACTTTGCTTAGAAAATTTATTTTTATTCTAGGTTGTTTTCTATGTTGTCATTCTACTTTAATTTAATATTATTTTCATTCAATAAACTAATTTCAATTTGTTCGTTACTTTAAATTAACAGTATTTATTTTATAATACCTAATAATGTCCATATCTACATAGATGTTGTATTTCCCTATGCTAATAGAATATATCTTAATATTGACTCCACTAACGAAAAATAAGGTTGCTTGAGTACATTATATGGGGTATAATTACTCAAGTGATGTAGAGCATATAAAACTTTTCGAAGCCTTTTGCATGTGTGAGTTATGTGTAAGTCCTGGTTGAAAAAGCAGTCAACATAAACACCTAAGTACTTGAGTTCTAGTTTTAGTCATTTTATTTTGATATCGAATTTCGTTGATTTAAAACTAAGAGTACTGAACATAAATGACAGCAAATAAGCCCCTGGAGGGATTTCAAAACATCAGATTAAACGCTCTGTTACATCAGGAGATTTAAGGCCCCACGTGGCGTTAAAGATGAATAGGCACTAGGCCTCTGATGGCACTGAAGCTTCACTTGTACAACTTAGCATCAGCAAGTACTAGGCTCCCTGTGTCAGTTAAGACGAGCAGATACTATACCTCTGGATGCTGAAATGGCTCTAGGACGAACTTCGGTTATTTATGTGCCGTGCCCTTGACTCATTGGATCACGAGCTTGCGGAGTGAGGGCTTTGACGGGGGTTTATGGCACCGGATGATCACTCAATCGAATTGGCTACTGTTTCAGCACCTAATCAACCAAGTTGCCTAGCTTGGCATAATGTAGATGGTGTCGGATGAGTGTGGTGGTCTGGCTGAGTGAGTGATCCAATTTCCGTATGATTGTGCAAAAGCAAACACACAATAATATATATCAAAACCAATGCTAGATCCTTTCATATTTTTTAACTTTATCCAAACTGGATGACTCCGTGAGAATGTTAACAATTCCATCTACAGTTGATACAAGTTATGGTACATATCAAAATGGTGCACTCCACCGTTAATGGAGCCAAAAGGCTAGACTGCCGGTGGTCGCCATTTCTACCTACTTATGCCTTGGACTGTAATACAAGATAGTCCAATAGATAGACGATGATTTGACACCTTTTTTTGTTTTGTGCTTTCTACTTTAAGACGATACTTTCCACGATTGAGGAAAGGCGCCTTGTGACATGTGTAGCTTAAATAGGTCAGTTTGGGGTACATGTAGATGTACATGTATGCATTTTTAAAGTCCGATAGCCCTTATTCCACCTGGACCTGCTGAGAAGTCATCTTTAAGACTGAGACTTCTTTTTTGGAATTTTTGATTAAGTATACTTTTAGAAAATTCTTAAAAGGTTTTGGTCTTACAATTTTTGAATGATTAACAAACACCTAGTGCGACAGATTTTTAAGATAAGTTTCATTTTCAGAGAATAATTTCAATCGCGATGTGGTCAACTTATGTGCCCACAACAGTTCCTTACTGGATGGCCTGCCTTTTCGTTTCTTTGTTCCACTCACGCAATTCCTTTGCTCTACTAAGGCTATGCTCAGTCGTTAGACAGGCGTCATTGAAATGTTTCCTATTTCGATTTCCAAAAAATTTGCATGTTTTCGAAATTTATTATTCACGCCATTTCAAAAGTAGACAGTGGCTTTTATGTGTGGAGATAAAAGTTTTCCTTTATTAATTTCATTGAATAAATTTATTCCTTTCGAAATTGTACCCGTATTATGTCAGAAGGTACCACCTTTGGGATGCCCTTGGAGATTCTAAACAACCACAAAATGTTTTATCATTGTTAGGTTCAATCGAAGGAATATTTTATTCTGTGTCAGTTAAGTACATAACATTAACATTTTTAAGGATAATGATGGAAATTGAGTTCAACCACAATGAAACCTTTGGGGAAACATAAAGTTCAATCCTATGTTAAGCCGCTTGACAGATGTCACTTGCTTGGGTGCTTGAGACATTTAATGGATACATTTCAACACAAAATCAGATGTTTGAATTTTTTTTTATTCGTAACCTTGGTCCCTTTTGTGTTGAAATAAACTAAAGGATGAGCTTAATAAGGCGTACGAATTTTAACACCTTAGACCAATTCCCCATCGTTTGTTGTAGATAACTTAAATTCATATATTAAACAAAGAACATTGCTGGGCTTAGGACTTTGTCGTGAAATAATGCCAAGCAATATAGGGTCAAATTTGCCCTTATTTCAATTTGATTAAGTACAATTAAGGCAAAAAAGTTCCCTTTACACATTTGGAATACAGCCATTACCAATAATATGATGTAAGATGAAAAACGGGAGTGTGCATTACTCCCGCTCGGGTCCTCTATATTCAGTCATCAGGCGGGCGCCTATATCAACATTTTTGGGTCTATCATCACGCGGTTTAATACAGCTATAAACTCAATTGAAAAATTAGGGATTAGGTATGAGTAATGATGCGATAAGTGATTACACACGCTAGCATGTGGATTTGTTGTGGGTAATCGGCTAAGTAGCAAAATTTATTGACCTCAAGCCGATAATTGATCGCCCTTTTGGTATATGATTCAAAGGGAGTTCTTAAAACCTAAGCCTATAATGCAATGCACATACACCCCTACTGATAAAGCTAAAGAACGAAACCTGTTCGTAATACCATCTCAAAGTTTTGCTCGAGAACTTCAATTCTAACGTCGAAGAGGAGGATTTCTTTGGTGAATTAGTTGGTGAATTCGGCTTCTAAACGAAAGAAACGACAAACTTATAACAGTTTCCGACCAAAAGAGTAAGCAGCTGCTCGCAGTTCGGTCATAGGTAGCCCAAGGATTCAAAGGCTAAGAATTTACAAAACAAGCCTGGTACTTTCCAAACGGTCGACCTACTAACCAACACTCCCAGCCTGGGAGATCGACCATAGACCAAATTTTCATATTCAGCAAAATCTTTGAAAATACCAGATGTTACCAAAGGCGGCTTTGAAATCGATGAAAAGGTATTAGGTGTCGATTTGAAGTTCCCCGATTTTTTCTAAGATCTGCCTTAATGTGAATATTTGGTAGATGAACGACTTTACTGGTATTAAACTGCACTGACATGGACCTATCAGGCTTTCAACAAAAGGTTTCAGACGATATAAAGAGAACGTTATTGGCTATCATTGTTTCAGATATGTAATGGGAGATATACGTTGCTGGATCCAGCAGAAACCAACTTCTATGCGAGTAAATTCAAGTAACTGATTCCGCTCTAGTTGGGGCAGATCATAGGATCTTCTTTTTTGAAGATCGAACGAACAGTGTTGAAGATCAAAGCATCGGGCATACTCTCTGCCGACCATTTTTCAGCTGAGCCAGTGCATGCTAACAACAAAGTCATCGCCTGCTGCTAACAGTTCGGAAGTGAGGCCACCAGTTTCAGTGACTTTGTCCGACTTAAGACTCGGTGTATTTATCTTCACTTTGTCTAGGTCGGGTAGACAATATTGTCGGTTTGCGTCGCCTAACTATATCTAGCAGTAGAATTCTCTTCGACATTACCGTTATATGGTTTGAAAAAATGGTTTTGCTATAATCATTGCCTGGGGTTCTACTGCTATTTTCTCTTGATTGTCCATGAAGGCTTCGGCTCGGGGTTTGTAACCTGTTTTTTATCTTCTATTAAGACTTCCGAACCTCATTCCTACTCCTCTCTTTTCTTTCTTTCTTTTCTCCTCGCAGAGCTTGCTAGCAGGTATAGTATTTTGTAAGCTTCTTGCTAAGTTGAGTTGCATAATGCTTTTCGGCACTCATCGTCAAACCAGGGAATTCGTTGTGGTGTTCGTGTAGCACTACAGAAGCTGAAAATATTTTTTTGCTCGTCGAAAGGTGCAAAGTAAAAATTGGTTACGGTTCTCTTATGGCTTCGTTAAACAGGCCAAAGACTTCACTGTCATTATATTTATCTTCAGACAAATACTTTTTATCCCATAAACTCAATCAATCAGCTGCCACCGTGAATGCAATTTTGTACAGCTATTCACATTAATATCTCCTACTTAAAAAGATAGCGGTTTATTTATTAATTTTGTTTTTTGTGTAAAAATAAATAATATTTTCCATTAATTTATTATGTCCTGTTTTTCACACTTCCGACAGCCCTCATAATATTCCAATTGAACCCTCCACATTCGCACGATGAACTCCCCCCGCTCGTTGGTAAATAAAATGACAGTTTCCATGACCCCGCCAATTAAAATGTAATATAACACAAGAGAGTGCAAAAAAAGGACCTTAATCAAAATTAATAACCTGCAAAAATGTATCTCTCTTCCTGGGTAAGTAGGAACTGTATCCAATTACAATCCTCCAGGCACACACACACACTTTCACCAGGATGTATAGTGGCAAGCTCTCAGTACTCGTATTCTGATTGCAGAGCAGTTTATTATCAACGCAACAGACTGTCGTAATTAAACGACATTTTCCTGGCAAGGGTCCTCTTACTCCAATTTCACAATTCAACACTGAACACTGAAGCAGAGGTTTCAGCCCTGAAACATGCATGCAAAGTGCCACGGCATCCAGTTACATAAAATTACAATTTCAAATAACGGTGTAAATGCACGAAACCTCGCTGGCAGAGATGAAAAACAGCCATTTCCGGTGGATACCGATGCGGAGCAGACCGAGGTTGAAGGGCTGTTCTAATATCCAGGTAGTAGAGGGGTTTTGCTAGGCTTAAAGTGGGACTGTTATGGCATGTGTGTTATGAAGACGGGTTAAAGTCCACATTCACCGTTAACTTTAAGCCTGCATAAGTACTGCCATGTTTTGGTCTCTAGGACTGCAGTGATTTAAGTGAAAAAAGCTAAAACAAGAAGATATAAAAGTCTTACGTAGAATATTTAGGGTGCGAAGCATCATTCAGCTGATAAGGTTATTTTATGCATCTAAATCGACTAAAAGTCTAATGAAAAACGTAATAATAAACAAAATTATACCACTGCTTATATTAGTCAAAAGGTATATGAAGGCTTAACATCGAAAGAGGTATGCTAATGGTTTATTAATGCAGTCTCGAGTCTCATCATTTAAGAGAAATGGTGAAAAAGGCAAAAGTGTAAGATATGCATTTTGGTAACAAAACAGGTCGTTATGTTACTCGCAGAAATGTACGGATTTCTCCGGAAAAGCGATGGATTCTCTCCGCTAGTTATCCCCAAAGTAAACTAATGACCAGCTTCGGAGGCATTGAATCCCGAGCTGTAGGACTACCATAAGTCACGTTCTCAGGAATACAATGTAAAAGCAGAAAGATATTGCAGTTAGGCTTGTGAATAACAAGGTTAGGTTAAATTGGCTGAGCTGACACACTTAGGCCAGAGTTGGTCCATTTTTATACTTTAAGAACCTAGAGATTTTCTCATTTCTCGTTGAACCATTTGGAGCTTATGGTGCCTGAGAGAATGCGAATGTCTATATTAGTTAAATCACAAGGATTCTGGAAGAAAAACTCTCCAAGACGGAGCCTACGTCTATGGGGTGGAGCAGGGCATGTACATACATAGAAAATGAGTAATTGATTCTACATCTTCCTCGTCTATACAGATTCTTCAAAAATCGTTTGAAAAAACTTTAAGCCTCGTTGTGTGCTTGCCTAAAAGACAGTCTCTAGGTACGACACTAATTACGGAGCTGATCTTTTATTTTTCATAAAGGGATTACTAAAGGGATTATGACCTTTAAAATGTGCGCGAATGAGGAGGATTCAAAATTAGATACCGATGCACATTTGTTTAGAATGTCTGAATATTATAATGGGAGGGAAATAAAGAGTTGGGTGAAGCATTCAACATTCGTGTTGTGCGACTAAAGAAAGAATCTCTGTATTTCACAGTACGTCGGAAGGTGGACTCAACTGTAAACTGATGAGCATTCCTAAGAGTGCGGGTATTGCGGTTAAATTGTTTAAGAGGTTCTTGGCGACTTCCAATATGTGGTCATTCCACATGAGGTTGTCTATGATTCTCATACTGAGGCTTAATACAAGCTTATCCTTAATCTAACTAAAATCTAGGATTGGAGTGAATTGGAAGGATGATTAAGACGGAGTTTTAGGTAGGTTGAACTGAGGTTGAAGTCGAAATAGTTAGTGGTAAAATTAATCCTCCGAAACATGCGAGTAATATTGTCGTACCCAAAAGAGGTACGGTAGATGGGCAGACAGATGAGACGAGGATGTTTCCGATTACTGGAATTAGTGTTGAAAGAGAAGTCGATGAATGAAGAGAATGTCGCTTATTCAAGTTAATTAACCGAAATCGGTCTTGATACAGAGGGAAAATCAAAGGGTTATTGTAAGCCAGACCACGAAGTGCGAAACGTAGGAAACGACATTGAATGCTCTTGATTATGAATATATGAATTTGTTAATAAGGGGACCATACTTGACAGGCATATTCAAGAACGGGACGAACAAGGGTTGTGTATCAAAATCGGGTCACGTAGGAGTCGGACAATTCATTGGACCATCGTTTCACAAAGCCTAGTTCAGAGTTTGCTTTAAGTGTAATATCGTCAATATCTGTGAGAAAGTTGAGCTCTCTATCACATAAGACACCAAGGTTGCCAATTGGCTCATCGGTGGATACCTATGGGTTGATAATGGAGAATTTCGAGACGGGAGTAGATTGGATGCGTTTTCGTAAAAAAAAGAGTAATTGAATGGCATTTTTCAGGCACCAGATAGAGAACTGTTGAGATGAAGTTGTAGAAGAGTGGAATCATGTGTGGAACAAATGTTCTTGTGAAACTTTGTATCGACGGCGTAGAGTGAAATCTGGGAATATTTAATAACCATTTCAATATCGTTAGTAGTAAGAATTAAAATAAGAGGTCCTAAGTGGCTGCCTAGTGGGACCCCGGTGCACAGTGCGTCGACTAGTGGACAAAAATAAAAATGCAATTACTTTGTTTTAAGCTATAAACTTGTTTTGGAACATCTTGGAGTACTTAAATTTGTTTTTGTTTTGTTTTTTTTTTTTTTTTTCTTTTTCGTGGATTAGCGGTACTTCCGATAGCAACTAAGGTAATTTAAGCTGCAGTGTAAATAAAGGTTGAAATTTTGTGCGAACAAGTTTAGCTCGTGTGAGAAAAATATTTTGCTTTATAATTTTTTTTATTTAAATATTCAAAATGGATACATTGAGTACTGGTTGTTGTTTTATTTTTTTCTTGTTTATGTGAATTTTGGTGATTTTTTTGAAAAAATGCTCTTTTTTAAGGCTTAAAAATTGTATTTTTTTTTTTTTTTTTATAATCTACCCGCGCTCAAGGGATTATGATTACCCTTTAAATGTTTCAACACAGCGCGGGCGTGAAGTTACGGAAGAGAAAGAAGGATAGGAAAGATGTGTGGCACGATGTTCTGAGCCTGAAGGTTGTTGTCTCAGATATTTTATCTCCAGGGATGGCGGCTGAACTAAAGCGGAGAATGCCGTGTCTTATTTCTATGTCGCTTATAATTCACATTATTTTATTCGTGTTCATCTTTGTTGGGCATACTAGTTTAACTCAATTACATGTTGTTAGTGTTATGCCTGAACAACATGTAATGAGTAATCCAGCAACCCATTGATGACAATTTTTAGAAGGTTTTTAATGGAATTAAAACGACATAGACGACGGCAAGGATCGAACCTGTGATCATGAGGTTCACAGGCGAGCACACATCCATCGCGCCACGGCCACCCCGAATATAAACTTAAGCTTTTCAAAAATGGCAGCAAAATCTTTTATGCCATTATGTCCTGTTGTTATTGTGCTCTAAGAAAATGTTTACTTTTCTTGCTACTTCTTGCTAACCTTTAAAGTATTTGACTTTTTGTAGGGCAAGGTCAAACCATAAAAGAATCGAAAAATGGATTTCTTTTGATAAAAACACAAAAGTTGAAGGTGTTTTTGAATTTATATTGAATGATTTAAAAATTAAAAGTTGTCCGGTTACAACTAAGAACGATTTTGGTCGAAAAAGTATGCCTTCTTTTCAAAAATCTTGAACGTAGATGGAAGACTTGTACACGAAAGGGCGATCATTTTGCGAGAGACCACGGAGTCTGGTTGAAAACTTCTTTTATTTTTCCAAATAGCAGTCTTAATTTTCTGGAAAATGCTTCATCTTGTGATTAAATAGTTCAAAAGTAAATTTTTTTTTTTACACTATCCTAAGCTAGGATTTGGGTCAGTAAATGATGGAAGCACGGCAAGATGTTTTTTTTTTAGAATTCGAAAATAACTGCAGAAATAATAAGACTTCATAAAGAACTCATACATACATTTTCAATCGCATTAAGCTTCAGGATTTTCTATACAATTTTATCTTTTGAAATACCTTTAAGACAACTGTCTGAAGAAGCACAAGAGGCAAGTCATAAAGAATTACGGAAAAATCACTCCTCTCACACAAGAAAATCATCCCGGATTAATACAAACGAAGACCTCTTGACAACATTACTTTCATATGATCCTTTTATTTTGAATTACAGACAGATTCAAGACCATCAAAAGCTGACCAAATAGATGTCAGGCCATATATCAAAATCTTTCTTCGTAATTGTTTATTTTTCAGTTTTTCCTTTTGTTATTACTTTTTTATGAATAACTAATTTTGTCAACAATAAAAACATTCATTCTATTTTGCAAAATCTTTTATGCCGATATATTACGTGGTTTTTGTGCTTTGAGAACATGTATACATTCCTACTAACCTTTAAAATATTACAGCTTTTGTATAACGTAAAAATCATAAAGTTTTTGAAATGTTTGGCTTTTAACTAATAATAATACAATTGTGGGCTTGGCAGTCAGTGGGTGGATTTCGGACCAAATTAATTTTTTAGCACACACATCAATTCTGAACACTTTTTTTCAATATCGTACGAGAAGTTTAAAAAAAAACAATTTTATAGAAAAAGTGGGCGTGGCAGTGGGCGTAATTCACGCTTTTCTTAATTTATAATTTCTTAACTAACCAGAATATTTATACTTGAATTCATTATTGTACGAAGGTTTCCGTTAAATCAATTTTTTGTGAGGAGTGGGCGTGGCAAGGGGCGTGAAAATTCCTTAAATTGAGTAAAATCCTCTAATTTATTGAATTTACCAACCAATTTTTGTGCATAGTTACCTTACTTTTGAAAAACTACCACCATACAAAATCGACGCACTGTGCAATGGTAGATAAGAAATCTTCAGAGAAGATAGATCTGAATCGAATTTTGTGGGGACGGTTTTTCAGGTTAAAAGGAATTTATCTTAAGAAAAAAATTTCAAACCTTTAGAATAGCATAAGCTTATGTGAAATTTTGTCAAAAGCTTTATTGAAACCGGCTTAGACAACGTCTACTTCCTTCCCGTTTTCTAAGGGTAAGAGGCTTAAGGTTACGAACTAAACGAGGTTAGTGGCTGTGGACTAACCTCTGACAGAACTGTGTTGTCTAGGAGAAATAAGAGGCTTACAAGAAAAAGTTAAAATTTCGTACAAAATGCAGTCAGAGATTTTGGGAATATGTGAAAGTTTAGCAATTGGCCGATAGTTTGTAAATTCACATCTTTTTTTATTCATTGAGATTATAAAAAAGATCTTCCATAACTAAGGGAATTTTACTTGAGATAGGGATAAATAGAAGATTGTTGAGAGGGGAAGAGAAATATGGAAATTGAGTTGATTTTGCTTATTTTTGATTAAAAATGGGAGGGAGAAACTTGGTAAATAATTGAAACTATTACGAACAGGTATAAAGGAGTCGACGCAAAAAGATTGTTTAAAATAAAAAAACTAAAACTAGCAAAAAATTGGCTATTGTTTGTGGTTCTTTTGAAATCTCGTACATATGCTGCAGTTCTAGATCCACATCCGATGACCAAGGATATGAATCTCGAAACGAATATGTCAATCTGAGAGTACTGTCGTCAACTAAATGGATTCGAAGTTTCAGACATAGGATCATAGAAGGAAGAGAGTCAGAGACAAAACAGAGCCCTGTGGCACACCAGCATTTATTTTAGAAAATTCAGACTTTAAACCGTCCAACACAACTTGTAATGAGTGGATTGAGAGGTAGTTTCTGATCCATCGAAGAAGAGATTCATCAATAGCAAATGCTCGAACTTTCTATAAGAGAGCTTGATGCCAATACCCTATTAAATGCTTCAGACATATCAAGTGCAATAATCTTACTTTCTCCCACTGTTGGCCCACTGTTCTGTGAGATATACCATGGACCTATTGCTGCGAAAGTCATACTGTCGATGTCGGTTATTGACGACTTTCGTTCTTCAAGATGTTGCTGGAGCTGATAATTTTTCAGGATTTCCATGACTACTTCTTTCTGACAAAATAATTGAATAAATCAAGTATTTTTAAGAATGAAAATTGTTGCTGAAATGCTAGGGGGAGGGGACACTTGCAAATTTCTGCTCACGCTTCGTACTTTGTATAGAAAAATAAAATAAGTTCAGCAGGAGTTTAGATATTAACGGTGTATTTTCTCCTAATAAATCAATACCAACTTCAACTTTTTCAAAGGTTTTTCTTTGTTCCCAAAGTTCCTTTTACAAAGTTTACCACATACTACAATGGGATGCCAACAACAAGTTGATAAGGTCAAGGTTTTCGGAAGGAAGGACTTTCTATAAACGAAGCATATTATTTGTTTTCAGCACTTATGAATTTTTTTATTCAATGCACAAGGGATTTTTACAAAGGAAGAATCTGAAGACCTGAGCTACAACACCTGGAGTATTGGAAAAGTTCACGACCCAAACAATTCCTTGCACTACGAGAGCTTCAATTCTCTGCATTGTTATCATAGTTTTTTCCCACAACTGTTAAATTAAAATGATTTCCCAGAAAACATGCTCCCGAGCAACGGGAGAAAATTATTCCTCAGCATCAACGATAGCCCTATACCTTTTAGAAACAGAGGGCTTGATTTTATTTCTTTAAATACCAGCAAAAAAAAATAGGGTAAAGGGAGGTTTAGAACCCCATTTCCCTTATACCAAGAAAGGATATCTTTTCCTTTATAGTGTTTCCCTCTATTAAGGTTATTTGTAGTTCCGTTCCCTCTGACAGGCGAAAGAAGATAGATAGTTTGAAGCGATAAAAAAGGAAACTAATGAAATAAATTGAATTGAAAAACACGAAGAAGAAAAAAAAATATAAAACACAACAATAACAACACAAATTCCGCACCCTCTTTTGTTTTCGTTTATTCTTATTTCACTGTCAATTTCTTACAAATCAAGCTTAAAAGGATCCTGCGTTGTGTTGGTTGGTTGGTTTGGGTGGTTGTTGGGTTCCATAAGAGGATTGGGTAGATTAATTAATTTTGTTTCCGCGCTTTTACGATAATTCAGAGGGAACACAGTTTTGCTTTTGGTATTTTTATTCCCCAGAAGGGATTAAATAAATGAAAGGGTATTTAACTTTAAACACAGTTTTGAGTATGAAGGAAATTTGTTTTTTTTTTTTTTCATTTAAAAATAGAAAGGAATGAATTTGTAGTTGAAATTGAAATTATTTGGTGCGGAAAATTAGTTGATCTTCTTTTAGATTTTTTTTTATTCTTGGGTAGATACAATGAAGAAGAGTTATTTGAAATGCAGTTGTATATCTTGTAGATAGAAAATATCTTTGGCATTATGAGGATTATAAATATTTAACTGCTTGCCAATTAAACAGGAAGTGAAAAAGGTTCAAAAGGGGTGGATGAAGATTAAGTTGAAATCTTGGGTGAATAAAAGTTAAGATAATCAAAAACAACTGTAAGGGAGGTCAGATTTATGAAATACCAATAATTACGTACTTATAGTATTAAGTTCAATTTAAAATAAAATCTCATCGAACATGAAGAAACCATTTTTAATTACGTCTTATTAAATAGTAAGTAGGGACATATCAACTTGCATAATTAGCGCAAAATACGGATGACTTGGTATCCAACCAACGAGGCAGTGTAGTGCTTATCTGGCCTCTTCTTTCCCACAGTGGTTAAGGTCACCTTCAGAAACCGCTCTGTATAATACCCATGCACTTCAGTTGTTTGAACTTAGCTACTTTTATTAGATCACTGTCGCTGTAACATAAAGACAATTTTTCTAATTCTAACCGAGAGAGTTCCTTCAGTGGGGTAACAAAATATCGATTAAAAATAGGATAGGCTCGTTTGAAAACAACGAATTGCATGTGGTTAGGCTTAAGGTAGTCAACAAAAATCTATGTTTTCACGGCTTTTAACGTACTCGTAAAACAAGTATTGTATTAAGTCGAATAATTTTCTTTGGTTGATTTTCCACATTGTTCATTTCAATATTAAACCATTTTCTCGTTTAAAAGTGACCGAATAGTGATGGTTGAAATAAAACAACGAATGAGGTAAGCGAATCGATCAAATTTACAATGGTCTCGTGTGTTGTGTTGTGGAGTCGACTGTGCATACCAATCAGTATGGCACACGTTGCAAAAGCCCCAACAGAAAGAAAAAAGTTTTTTCCCACAGAAAAAACGTCAGCGACACAGTGTAATATGGCGCAATACAACACAGCACTCTACAACACACCACACGAGATATGTGTGGTTCCGGCTCGATGTGTCTTTTGTCAAAAACGAATCTTTAAATTTAAATAAGGGTTCTGGGTATATTTCTTTTTTTTATAATTGGCACACACACCCAAGGGACACAGTGCGAGCTTTTAGGTAAAGTGAAGAGGATTTAAAAGGAGATAACTATGCACATTATTCTTCAAAGTCTGAACATCACAATGAGGATGAAAAATCGAGAGGGACAAAGTATTCCACATTCTAGTAGAGTGGCTTAAGAAAGAATCTCTTTATTTGACAATACGACCGAAGTTAGGATCAAGGGTAAACTGATAAGCATTCCTTGCTAAACGAGTATTAAGGCGGAATTGTTTGAAGGGAGGAGGAATGCAACTGGCTATTTCAATTGAACATTGATAGAAAAAGCCATAAAACAATGAATGATAGGAGTTGTTACAACGGTGTTCACGGTAAACAAAAGTTTCTGTAATGGAATGTATGTATTTTCTTAAAGTTTTAAGGCTCTATTCTGAATTCTATCCAAAAGTTTCAAATGATTAATGGGGGCACCAGCCCAGATATGAGAGTTATACTCAATTTTCGGGCGGATGTGTGGCTTATATGTAGATAGTAGCAAGATCAGAGGGGGAAAAAATGTCTTGCATCTTTTTAGAAAACTTACGCATTTCGATGAGTTTTTAGCTAGGTCAAATTTAAAAAAATGTCTATATATACTCGTACAACTTTCTAAAAGTGTTAATTACTCCAAAAGATAATTGTTTCTTTTACAAAAAAATAGAGTAGATAGCCTTCTAACCAACCCAAAATAAATTGTATAAATCTTTCAATTAGATAAGTGATTTGTTCCATCCAATCTGTAAATGATTAGATAACTCTTGAAAGTAAACTCATCAAAACAGAATATTACTGCCAAAAAATATATAGTAACAAGACATTTCCGATTAATCTCCGCGACTATAAGATCCAGTCGATTCCAATCGAAATCTTTTTAAGCTGGTAAACTTTTTATTGTAAAGATAAAACTGAAGTATATTAATTATTAGTAAGAATTTTTACAAAATAAATTTCTTAGTCAGTGATAACACTTTGTTCTTTAATTTCATTAAACATAAAACTACTCTTACTAAGTAGATAGTCTACTCCCAGTGGCGTAGCGTAGGGGGGGCGGGGGGTCGGTCCGCCCCGGGCGGCAGGCCTAGGGGGGCGGCAAAATGTCGCCGGTGATGCGGGTAGAGTAGAAATCATATGTTTCATGACAGATCGTTTGACAAGTCAACAAACAACAATGATGTAAATTTGAAATTTGCCACCCTATCTGTGGTTCGTCGTTGACCGCGTTCGTGAATTCGTAGACGGTGAGTAGGGCCGTAAGAGTGCATTCCATATTGTCGCGCTGATTGCGAAACTAAAACAAAACGTTCCGAAACTCTCGCGAAACTGAAAGGGAGTGTTCCAAAACATATGATATGCATATGCGAGATATGATAAGATAACTAGGATTCGACGGAAACGTTATTCTAGTCTCAGCCAGCTCAATGTTTTTGCTCCCTCCCGCATCACAGAAAGTTATTTCGATTGTGTTGTTTATACTCGTAGTTTAAATACTGTTGAATCTTCTAAAACTAAGCACTTAGTACTTCACTCACCCTTTGAACTAGTTTTTGAAAATGAAAAGAGTTAAAGGAAGCGGCGCGGAATACCGAAAGAAAAAGGCTAAGAAAGAAGCAGACGCGAAGACGCGAAATATTTCAGTTCTAGTTCTGGTTCAAAAGCTACGTTAACGTCTTCGGCGGCATCCAGCAGCAGCGGAAGTGATTCCAATGTAAGTAAGATTCCTCCATCTCGTTCGTGAGTGGCCTAGAATTGTCCTCCGGCCAATATTCATGGGAATGCATAACTTATTTTACGGGCAGAAGAAGAAGACGTGCCTGCCGTCGAAGTTGGAAGTCGTTCTGGTCTCACCACAGAGCAGGGTCAAGACGAAGTCGACTCACCAGAAGTATCTCAAGCATCTAGTCACAAGCCTGCAGAAAAAGTGAACCTCGTGAAGCTGTAAAGACGCTTAAAAATAAGTTTGTGGAAGTTCTTGAGGTACTGGAAGAATTGACGGATCGGTAACCAGTCTTCTTCTGACAGTCATGCAGTCATTCAACTTCCTCACTTTTCTTGGCTTTTGAGCTGCAGAGCTACCTGAAGAAGATGACGCACAGATTTACCTGCAGCAATGTGAACTGAGTGTGGATAAGTGTGCTCAGAAACTCTGCGTTTTAAAAGCTATCCTGGTGGAGAGCAGAGACCGTTTCGTCCAAGCCGCAATCGAATTTTCTAAGACTTTTTGGAAAAAACTCGGAATCGATCTCAAATCGAGTACAATTCGCAGGAAAAAACGCATGCATGGAGATGAATCCGCAGATGCAGCTTTGTCTCCCGAGCCTCATTCGTAAGGCTCGTAAAATCCGTTTATGATACCGCTAATTCTATTTTACTTTCAATAAAAGATACTTCATTGCCTGTGAAATGATGTCTCGAAATTTAATTTTAATTAAGTATTGAATGGGGCCGGCAAAATGGGTCTCCCGCCCCGGGCGCCGAGATGGTACGCTACGCCACTGTCTACTCCGATTAGGTAAGTTTGTGAAATTTACCGAGTAGAGTTGCTACTTTCACTTTAAGTACAAACACACACAATGAGCGAAAAAGTGACAGAACAATGCACGAAAAATTAAAAAAAAAATGAATGTTTGTCCTTAAGTGGGTTCAAGGTCAAGTTTTGAAAGTTTTGAAGAAAGGAAACATTTTCGAATAATTTAGCTATCACAAATAAGTAAGTTCCCTTAAGAAACCGTGTCTACTCTAACTTAGTAGATAGGTTACTCCGAACAAGTAGATTGGCTACTCCAATTGAATAAGTTAGGTAAAGCAACCGAAGAAAAATCGGGTATTTGAATGTGAACGTTTCCATTGGCGACATTAACTCATTAAGTTGCCTTAGTAAGGTGTTACACTAAGCGATTTGATTGGTTACTTTAACTTGGTATAAAAGTTAATCTTACAGAGTAGGTTGGCTACACCAATTAAATAAGTTGACCTTTTGAAGTTGTCTCAATTTACCAATTTACCATATAACTGGAGTACTTTAATCGAGTAGAATAGGCACTCCTACATAAAAGATTCACTACTCTAAACGAGTAGAAAGACTATTACAAATGAATCAGTTGGTTAACTTAACCGAGTAAATTATCTACTTCAATTGCATATGTATATATTTTTTTTTTTTATTTTGCGCGCACTTTCCTTTCTTTTTATTTAAATTTAATCAATATTATTTTACCGACATTTGTTGATAAAATTTTCATTAACGGTTTTTAGCATATTTTTAATAAAAGCTTTTTTCGAAAATCATTTAGATAAAACTTAAATATTTTTGCTTGAGTTTAAAAATATAAAATGCACGACTGGGTAGCACGAACTTGCTCCTATGTAATAGACTAAGAATTTCAAATATGAATGTTATTAGAGAAACTGTTCATAAGCATAAAATTAAATTTTTAAATGGCTAAAACAACTTCTATAGTAGTTGCACGTAAAAATAGGAACAAATTTTATAAGTCGTTGTAGTGATTTCTTAAAATAATAAGCTTTTATATGCAAAATTTTTAGAACTTTTCTAAGAATAAAAAATATATTTCCAAAAAAATATTAAACCGTTTTTGAGATATTTAATTTTTCAAAAAAAAATACATTTTTTTTTAAATCAAAAAATATTTTTCTTAAAGTTTTGAAATGCAATGTTTTTTTTAAATTTTTAGAAGCTTATCTATAAAAAATTTCATTAAAATCCGTTCGAAAAAATGGTTATATGGTACGGCCAGTAATATGTTAAGTTCAAATTTTTGTTTATTAATTCATAGATCGTTAAAGTTAGTTGAAAACAAAAAAATTATTAAAATTCTCGGAACAATTTTCGAGGAAAATACAAATTTGGAAAACCATTTTTTAACATTTGTACGATAGATACCGTTATTTTTAGGTAAAATAATTTTTGTTCTCAAATCTTGTAGATGGTATTTAGAAACTTTTATTTATCAAGGTTAAAAAAAAATCGAAATATTGAGTTTTGAAAAAAAATTTTTGAAATTTTTTTCAAAAATCCAAAAAAAAAAAATCAAAATTTTAATATCAAACTTTTGGGGAGCTTTAATATAAAAAAAAATCGGCTGTAGTGTTTTTGCAAAAATCAGAAACAAAAAAATGGTTCCAATTGGTTTACCAAAAATAACCGTTTTTTAGAAAAAAATTTTCAACCATTACCTAACTTAGCCTTAACTAAATGAAATATTTCGATTTTTTTTAAATCTGTGGAACAGTGTTTAAAAAAAAATTATACATATTTATAAAATTGCGAAAAAAATTACTAGGCTGTAGTCGAAAAGATAGATAGACAGAATTTCGAGAAACACTTTTTTGGTCTTCGCTATCATCGTTATATCAACTTTGATTAAAATCTCGAGTTTGATTTTTTTACGAATGCATAGCTTGCCTTACAGTACCTATAAGTCGCAAGTAAAAATCGTTCAATTGGAAGCATTAATGTTGTAACCACAATATCAAGATCCGACCATCAAGCTGTAGACTGTAGTCCAGCAGAGGTTTTTGATGGAAACCAGGGTAGTCAGGAACTGCAACATGCCAACATGAACAATGGCACAACTATTTTCAAGACCACCTCTCAATCAAATTTTCATGAGATTCGTTCACCAAAGTCTTTTAACGATGATCTAGAACAACTTCTTGTAGGTGACGAACAAATTTCTTGCAGTTTTTTTTTTTTTTTTTATTTATAATCGGCGCACACTCAAGAGGTTTGTATACCCTTAATATGCCAGAGACACAGTGTGAGCGATAGTATTGTGAGGGACTCTTTTCCAGGCTATCCATATTCTAATAGCTACACCATTAAAGAATTAAAACGTTCCTGACATCACAGACTTAGAAGTTAGCGCTGCGATGGAAAACTCCAAAAAAGGGGACAGCTTTTTGGCCAGACAAGATACCTTCTGGCTTTTGGAAAAATACGGGAGATCGGTAATAGATAGCTCACAAGACCCATCTCCAAAACTTATGAGCGGTGATCAGAAAACTAATCAGTGGAGGGAAAGTTAACTTCTCCCAATTCTACCATGTGAAAGGTGATACACTAAATTGCTATATCTTTTGGGTAATTAAGCTGATATAACACACTAAGAAGATCGTTGAACGGGTATTGAATGGCCTGTTGCGAAAAAAAACGGCTGATGACCAGTACGGGTTTGTATCTGGTAAATCAATTGCAGATGCTATCCATAGTATACGAAACGGAATTAAGATTTCTCAGAAGGTTGATTTTGAAAAAGCTTTCTATAGACAACCACGAAATAGATAGAGGCTACCCCAAGGCAACGAAGAGTTTTGCAAGTCTAAGTGCGGCTGATCAGCGCTCATCAGGAGTAACCGAAGAGTTCCCAATCAGACTCATTATTACAGTTCTTGACTTTCTGTTTGAGGGTAAGGTGACATAATCGAAAGAGTACCCCGAGAGAAAATAGTTGAATGGATTATGCGTTGAACTCTCATGTCGTAGGTTTAGGTTCGGGTCTCAGCCGCTAACACCTTAAACTTTCGATTAATTGCCCGATATGTGTCGAAAACGTATAGAAAATTAGCTTGTCATGATTCGAATCCTGCAAGGAGTCTCATGTGGTATATTCCATTCATAGCACAAGGATCCCAAAAATATATTGAAATTAAATCAAAATCTAAATCATAAATCATAAATGCGTCTTCTTTGAATTAACTTTCAGAACCATAAAATGGATGCCGCTATCTATATTTTCACGTATATCTTAAAGTAGGTGTAGGCTTGCTCTTTTACGGCAGGTTTTGGTTTTTTTTGGTGACAACCTTTAGGACACTTTTTTGTCGAGTCTTAACGAGTAAGATGAGAAGCACTTCCCATGCCAAGAGATGCTCATAGTATAGTTGTTTTTAAATTTCCTGATTCCCACTGCAATAGGTTAAGGGCCAAGAGCAGAATGGATTTTTTGAAGACGTCTTTTACGAAGCTTAATGCAGAAAACTACCATTTATGGAAATATAAGCTTGAACGTATTTTGAAGAGGCAAGGAGCATGGGAATGTATTTCCGAGCCACCACCGACTATTGTCATTGGATTGTCCTTGGAAGATAGTCAATGCGGATCAATAAATTCTGAACAGCGCGTGAGTCTTGGGAAGCACTACGCAGTCATCACGAGAAGAATACGTTGGGAAGCAGCGCAAGTCTTATGAGCAGGATTTGTGGAATGAAATTTTCCATAGATTGCAGCATATCGGAGCACATTATGGAAATGAAACTGTTGTTCGAGAAGTTGGAAGCTATAGATGAGCAACTTTCTGAGCTTCTGCTCATAGCTATGTTACTAAGCAGTCTTCAATTTTCTTTAGTTACGTTGGTGACGGCCCTGGAAGCTCGAAAGGTTGAGGAATTGACATTTAAAGTTGTCGAAGCTAGCCTGATGCATGAGAACCAGCGCCAATCCAAACAATTTTCAGCAAACAATTCTGCTTTGAAATCATCTGTAAATTCAGAAGAACGCAGCAAAAAGGTTTGTCATCATTTCAAGGCCAAAGGACTGCTGGAAGCTGAAGAAGTTGAGGCAAAATAATAAAGCTAACGACAAGAGAGATTCTGGAGTCACCTGTCATATCAGTGCAAGTGAGTCAGATTTCGTCACAGTTAATAAGTCCACTAGGGAAAAAGTGACTGTAGCAAATGGACAATCTGTTGTTTCCAGTGGAAAAGGGCTTTGTCGTATGACTCTTCTCAACAGTAAAGGAGAAAAAGTGATTGTCGATGTGAAGGATTGTTTTATTCATTCCTGCTTTCCAGGAAAATCTTCCCTTCGTCACAAAAATTTTAAAGATGGGTTTCAAACTACTCTTCTCTGACGCTAATTGCAGCATACAGACCATGACCGGAAAAGAAATCGGAGTTGCTGATGCATCCAGTGGGCTATTTCGACTACGCCAACCTTCCGAAAATAAGGCCCTGATTGTGGATTGTAAGTTAAAGAACTGTCAGCACTATTAACACAACATTTTTGGACACCGCGACATAGATGCTGTGAAGATGATGCAACATGGAAAGACGGTAAGAGATTTTTGTCGCGGAGAGGAAAAATAGGTCCCTTGTGGAAATGGCTCGTTGTTTGTTGGCTGAAGCAAAATTGTCAAATATATTTTGGGGAGAAGCGCTTATGACAGCGAATTACTATCTAGATCAATTCCCTCTACTTCATTTAAGCTTTTTGAGGGTAGAAAACCAAACATAAGTCACCTTCAAGTTTTCGGTTCAAAAGATTATTGTTTGATTCCTAAAGAGAGCCGTAGAAAGCTAGATACAAGAGCCCAAGTTATAACTTTTGTTGGATATGATGAGAATTCAAAGGGATATCGTTTAGTTGACATACAAACCAAGAAAATGCCAATCAGAGAGGTTGAATTTGTCACAGGAGTGAAATAACTTAAAAGGTTGAGCCAGAGACAAATCACAGCCCAGAGATAGAATTTGAATCTCTTCGTAGTCAAAATTGCTCAGATAGACGTGGCTTTAACGACCTTGACAATCAAGACCAGGAATTGATCTTAGAAGATAAAACTTCGTTCCAAAGCCTAGATCCTGACACAGACTCTGTCAGCTCCGAGACAGTTAGTGAGACAATACCAAATATAGAAGATGAGGGTCGTGTTCGTCGGTCAAAAAGGTCAACCAAGGGCCAGCCCCGGATCGATTAGTTTTTAAGGCTTCAACATTAGATTCAGCGAAAATAAAACTAGAACCCAAATCAGTGTTATGAAGAAGAATGGCACTTGGGATTTGGTAATTGCTCCAAAAGGCGTAAATATCGTGGGTTGTAAGTGGACTTACAAAATCAAGCGTGATGTAAGAGGTTTTGTCCAAAAATATAAAACTCGTTTAGTAGCTCGTGGGTTTAGCCAAAAATATTTTATTTTTTAACATTCGACAAAGTCAATATGAACATTAAAAATTTACTAAAAGATTTCGGGCTTGAAAATTCAAAGGCAGCTAAATACCTTCTTGACCCTGGATATGGAAAAACCTTTTAAATAAAAAAAATTACCAAAAATTAATAGGTTCTCTTTTATGTTTGAGTGTGAATTCCAGACCCGATATTCTGGCAAGAAAAGTAAGCTGTCCTAACCAAGAAGATTGGACCGAAATTAAACTTGTTCTTAAGTACTTAAAAGTTTTTATAACTCAGCTATTAAATGTTAAACCTTGTACTAAACACTTGCAGTCTCGGATGACAGTGTGATTTGACGTATCTGATTGAAGCCTCGATGTCAATCGAGTCCACGACCCAATATAATATCCATACACGTCCTACAAGCTGTAAATTTCACGCCGCTTATTTGCTATGGATAATATTAGATACAAATTCTAACTGAAGCAAAATTGGATGAAGGATGGATTGGATTATTGAGTACACTCTGACTCATCAGCCCTCAAATCGACTTTATTAGTCTGTTTGTGATTGAAAATCATTACACGAAAAAATATTAATAGCCCCAACTGCCGTTTATGATTAATCCAGAGCCAAAGGATATAATTTATTGATATTGCGTTTTGATGTTCGATGTAGTTACAACATCGGATGTGTTGCTTTTAATCAAGACTAGCTATCTCACGTAGAAGATTGAAATTCCGGTGATTTATTAACAATATTGATTACATGTCCCTGTGTCAATTCCATGTTGCATAATATCTAAATTATCCCGAGGAGAAGAAGACTTTCGCTGTCAGTGAAATTTATTATTCGCAAGGTCCTTTATCTCTTCGCTTTGACAAGCAATGAATTTTCTAAGCAAATTATTATCTTAGTGACGACATTATTGCTTAAAGGACCTAGGGCATTATTTTGTCAACATGGACGTTCATTGATTGTTATCTTCATAAATTGCTTTGACAAACAACAAAATAAAAAATAAAAATAGAAGAAAGTTCCTTGTTTCATGAGAAATTGTCACTCTGAACAATATTAATGGTCCTTCAGGATATGGCCATTGAGTTTTTGATGCGAGATGTTTTAGTGGATTCTGCAAAATTGTTTGGAAATTCTTCATAATCATGCTATAAGACTTTAATCAATACCCCTACATTTATTGTCAATAAATATAAAACTGAACAAAGGTCCTTCTGTCTCTAATCAGAATTTAAAGCGAGACGAAAGGATATTGTGAGATTGGTTTTCCATTTCGAGAGTTTCATTGGGATTAAATGAAGGTGAAAAACGGTTTGAAAATTATGAATTCCGTTAGTTTCTCTCGATTTATTTTGAAAAACAATATTGCAAGTAAATGAAGCCCTTAAAGGTGTCCTTAAATCGGACTCAATTTAACTTACAAAACACCACAAACCGCAAAATCCGGCAAAATCCGACACCCGAACGTAGTAGGTATACACAAGATCTAACAAAGCACCAAACCCTAAGTTACATCAAACCTTTATAACTGTAGGGAGCTGTTGGCAATTAAGGGAGGTTTTTGGGAAATTGTTTCCAATCATTCGGGTTAAAATAAAATGTCTCGGTTTTAAGTCGGGACATGATACAATTCATCCCGCGTCTGAGCGGGCCTCTGATATCCAAGGCGTATACTGGTGCTTGTCTGGTTGATTTCGAGAAGGCTTTTGATACTGCGTGGTTAGAGGGTCTCTATCTAAAGCTGACAAGACTTGGCATAAGTAAACCACTTTTATACTTTTTAAAATGCTTTATGACATGCTCCATGGCAGAAAGTTTGTTTTCAAAAGTGGTAAAGTAACTTCTACCGCAATGTTCGATATTAAAAATGGGCTTCAGCAGGGAGCCTTCAACTCGTCCATTTTATTCAGCATTTACACCAGCGATCTGATAGGTAGTCTAAGTCAGGCAATTACCTCTGCCGACGATCTTATAGCGTACAGAACAGCTTCAAAAGTCGAGGTCATCAGAATTCTTCGGGAGCGTGACTTCGACAAGATTCAGCGATGTTGTGATGTCTGGAAGTTGAAGACCAATTCTCAGAAATCAGAAACCAATCTGTTTAGGACTCCGTTGGCTGGAGCCCCAAGGGATACGAGAAAGAGAACTGGTGCAAGCAAGTGATCGTAGGGCCACATGGACAGCCACTGGCGAGTAAAAGTCTATTTGTATTTCAACAGACATATAAATGCTGCTCTTGGCAAGGCTAGGGGTGCCTTCGCCTTGACGAAGCTGTTGTTTTACAGAAGTCGGTTTGATAGCTGAGTGAAGGTTACATATACATTTATTCCAACTAGGTTCTATACAACGGAGTCAACATAAACAGAATTGATTTTTTTTGTTAAAGCTGTTTTCAGGTCTCATTGCAAGAGCTATGGCCTCGACCAATTTTTGAGGCTTACTACCCTATATAGGATGACATAACGGCTCGAAGAGAGCCTAAGCCTAGTAACTACAACTCTCAACCGTTCCTGTGTGTGTGTTACCAGGGATGAAGGGGACCTGCAATTCCCTGCTGATTCCGAAGGGCTAATGAGCAGCACTTCTGATGATGAGTATCTTTTGTCAATTGCTCGCAAAGGGCAGTACACTCCTGAAAATCTATTTTGCAGAGGCTGAGAATCGAACCAAAGACCTTCTGCATGACAGTCCAACGCACTAATCATCATGCCAAGGGGTACTCTGCGTACTTCCCTAACGACGATTAATATAAGAGTGTGCGTCTAAGCGACTATATCCAGCCTGATGCATTCCTCTACTTGGACTGTCAAGGGCTGGTACAGGATAGAATGGCGATTCCTCTAATCAACCACGTCGACCGTAGAATTGTCGATAAGCTTTTTTCTTAGTCGAGACGTGGCACAAGAGTGAGTGAACGCTTTCGGTTCAATAGGACTGTGTCCGATCAGGACAGGATAAAACTGCAAAACTAGTTCTGACAGCTATCTAATTGATATAGAAAGTTGTCTAGGATTTAAGTGTAGTTTTAGGTAGGGACAGTCGGGTTGGCACCCTTGTTAATTTTAAGAAAAGAATATTAAAGTATGTCAACCTTTAAGGGTCATAATTGAGCAGTGCGTCGAATATCGATCACCACTTCACCTACTTTTCATTGACTTTGAGAAGGCTTTCAATAGCGTCAATAGAGAATTTATTTGGCTTGCTTTACGCAGGAGGGGTATCCCGAATAAATTAATAGCGATTATTAAGGCAACCTATGATGGATCCAAATATTACATTTCGCACGAAGGGAGGCTGTCAGAAGAGTTTGAAGTCAAAAGTGGAGTCAGACAGGGCTCCATTCTGTCACCAATATTGTTTCTGCTAGTGATAAGGTGATAAGCGATGTCATGCGAGCGGCCTTAACGGGAAACAGAGGGATTCAATGGACTCTAAAGTCTCACCTGAAACTATGCGGACGACGTATGCTTGCTCCGTCATTGGATCATGGATCTCCAATAAAAATGACAACAGGGGTTGAGAGAGAAGCAAAAATTGTGGGGCAGATGACAGCCTAGGAACACAGTCATCTTCTCTCATAAATATTTCTCAACAACCGGTAGAGAAAGTATAGAGCTTCCAATACCTTCGAAGTATCATCTCTTTGCCGAGGGTGGCACCGAACATGACATCAGCAGTAGATTCGAGAAGGCAAAGGCTGCTTTTAGTATGCTTAGAAATACATATATGGAGGAATAACTCTCTAAGCCTAAGAACCAAGCTACGGCTGTTTCGATCCAACGTCGAATACCTTTTACTTTACGATTGCAGCACTTGGAAAGTAACAGTAGGTGTCACTAAGAAGCTGCAAACGTTCATTAATAGATGTCTACGAAACATCCTTAGGATTTTCTGGCCCAATCGTATATCAAACCAAGAGCTCCTCAGTAAAACGGGTCAGGAACCTATTGACTCTATTATACGACGTCGGAAGTGGCAGTGGATCGGACACACGCTTCGAAAAGGTGACAGCTGTATTGCGGCGCATGCAATGCAGTGGAATCCACTCACTCAAGAAGGAAGAAGAGCTGGACGACCGAGAAGCTCATGGAGAAGGACAGTCGAGGAGGAGACAGCCCAACTAGGCAAGAGTTAGAGGGAGTTGCGACTCATATCCAGGAACCGAACGATGGCGAGCTGGCGTTGTGGATGCCCTATGCCCCACTAGGCGTCCGCTACGGATACAAAAGGTCTGAGGACCTAAGTAAGTAACCTTCGGATGACTTAAGTTAATGTTCTTGAAAAATTGGTGCAACTAAGAACTTTATAAAGGTATATAGGAACGGGACATATATTTTTAATTACATAAGATAACATTATAAACGTTCTAAAATTTAAACAAGTTTTTTAATTCTCATCAAAAATTGCATTTAAGAAGTTTGATGATTAGCCCATAAGCATGTTTACCAAACTTTCGAGTTAAATGCAGTTAAAAGCCTTGTAAGATTCAATGAATCCGGATTTTCCAAAATTTTGCAGCCATATGACATGAGTCGAGACAGCAAGTAACGAACTAGTTTTAGTCATGTCTCAAGTGGGTTATAAGAGCTTGCTGTCTTAAATGGGCGGAAACATCCATTAACTCTTTTTATTAGAAGGCTTATGTGTGAAATGACCACGTGGCCAGGTGTTTTATTGAAAACAATTCCTAAGCTTTGATTGAATCCACAAATGTAACAATAACATCGTTCATAGCAATTTGGGAGAAAATCAGTTGTGTTTCTAAAGTTCCTACTAATTTATTATACGGTAAGACTAATACTGATTTGATTAAGTTGAAGGCCATTACTCATAGCTCACAAAAAAAAAATATAAATATCAGATCCTCTACCTAACCTATCCCATCTTCAATTAAACCATGTGGTCTTAAAAGAATCACGGCATAAAGTAGAAGGCTTTAGTTATGAATTTATGAATAAATATCGTTGATGTATAATAAACAAGAAAGGCCCAAAGATTGAGCCTTGTGGCACTCCATGTACTAAGGGAAAGAAAACTTTAAGTTTTACTCTAATTATTCCCTAAGTATACGTTAAGTCGTCAAGGAGGGTGATATATTCAATAGTTGATTTGCCTACGAGAACTGCTGACATAGACCCCAGCTTTATGACTGAACATACCCTAAGAGGACTAAACAGAGTTTCGTGAGCGATACATAGGACCCTCAGAGGTTGTTAAAATTCTGAGAAACCTTGAAGAGGGGTCACCCAAGCTACTATCGATCAACAAAGCTGTTGAGATTGGCACTTGCCTAGTTACTAAACACAAACTTTCTGAGCTTAAGCCGGGATATAATCTTCAATTTAAATTTTTGGGACTCACAAATGTCCTCACTTAGTTGAGACGTTAGTACAAAATTCGATTTGGGTTTTATATCCCACTTAATTGGGACATAAGTAAGTCAAAAATAAAAAATTGTGGATTATGTCTTTCCCTGCTCCACTCCGGAAAAAAATCACCAATAAGGGTATATGGGTGGAAAAATTGCAAGAGTACGGTTTGGAACTCCCTTCTCATCGATCATATCACATACGACCGTGTAAAATTTAGGCAATTCTGGAGATTCTTTCGACACATCAACTCAAGGAATGTGGATAGCTGTCATAAGCCATCTCTAATACATCTTTGTTCTAGGATTCTTCCGAAAATGAATCCAACCGGGACACCGAATTGGCTGTCACGAACATGTCTTTCTCAGTAACCCAATTAGCGCTAGAATGCGCCGTCTTGATACCATAAATTTGTTTGACCTATGGATCAAATGAAATACGATGAAGAAATCATGAGCTCCCCTCTATCAAGTAACCTAGCTCGCAGTCTTGGAAATCGAGGAATATCCGTTACAGAAGTCGTCAAGATTCGTCTCGGAGCCACTTCGTCGGGCTAAGAAAAGAGATCATGTTCCGATCTTCAGTTCAGAAAATTAGTTGAGGTCGTTTAGGAATAATTGTCCGAATAGTTGGGCTTTCTTTTAGGAAATTTACAAAGGAAATTAGTGACTGTTTCCATTTCCTGGTGACCCCATTACGACCCCATACGACAATGAGAATTGTCGAAGCATGTTCCTCTCTCGGGCAGTAGCCAGTGCATGTTGAAATTACATACCTTGGTTACGGCTTGCCTGGGTCTGCATTTTAGATAATTTATTCGGGACTTATTATAGGCTTCTTTCAATATGTATGTATAACTCAGTTTGTTTAACTACTCAACCTACGGTTGGATTCTGTGAGAAATAAAATGCACGAGTGGGTCGTATGAACTTGCTCTTATGTAAAAGACAAAGAATTTCAAAAAATTAATGTTATTAGAGAAAAACTGTTCATAAGCATAAAATTCATTTTTTTAAATGACTAAACCAACTATGTACTTTAGTAGTTGGAGCTCAAAACAGGATACCTTTGATATGTAGTGGTTTCTTGAAAAAATAAACTTGTATAAACAGTTTTATTTTTAAATTTCGGACCGCCAACATACATTTTTTGTTATTGAACGAATAAAATTAAAATTCCAAAAAAAATATTGAGCCGTTTTTGATATCGAATTTTCAAAAAAAAAATAATGATTTTTTTTTTTTTAATTCAAAAAATATTTGTTTATATTTTGAAATGCAATGTTTTTTCCAACTTTTTAGAAGCTTTTCTTAAAAAAATTTCATTAAGATCCGTTATGCCAATAAAGAGGAATTCAAAATTAGAAAAAATGGTTCTATGTTAGGTACAGTCAGTAATATCTGAATTTTAATTTTTTCTTATTAAATTAAACATCGTAAGAATTAATCGAAAGAAAACAAATTTTATCAAAATTCTAAGCGCGGTTTTTGACAAGAATACGAATTTTGAAAACATTTTTTAACATTTTTAAGTAAAATATTTATTTTTCAAATCTTGTAGACTGTATTAAGAAACTTTTATTTGTCAAGTTTGACAAAAATCGAATATAGGATTTTCGAAATATTGAGCTTTGAAAAAAAAAAAATTAATTTTCTTTAAAATCAAAAAAAAAAAATTGATTAAAAATTTGAATTCAAAATAATATTCAATCTTTTGGGGAGCTTTAGCATAAAAACATTATCAAAATCGTTTGTTCCGATTTTTACGAATGCATAACTTGCCTTATAGTACCTATAAGTCGCTAGTAAAAAGATATTGCCCTTCATAACACTAAGAGGAATGTTAACTCTTTCCGCAAGTGAACTTTGAAGAGCTGATCCTTGCCGACACCCTTTTCCATCTTGAAGCCAGTAGTAAGGATAGCTGTTATCTAGTCTCGCATCACAATCGACAATATCGAATCCAGTTCACACTGAAATCATTTTTGACATTCCTGCCATAACTATCAACATGCTTTTATTACTTCGAAATCCACAGCAACTAACCTCACATTATTTACTAACTTGTGTATCAACACAATCGAAAAAAGGAGCCAAGTTGACGTCATAAACTTTTCTCAAAGCTAAAACTTCTAGCTTTTCACTCTCAGTTCAGCTGGACAAACTAAATCGCAAATAATCTCTAATTACTCAGGAGGTCAGGAGTTCCTCAGGGCAGTCATCTGAGTCCACTCTTGTTTTTACTTTTTGTTAATGACTTAGCTATGTTTTGGACTCACACTAATAATTTTTAAAATATACAGAACAATCACATCAATTACGGATTGTATGCAACTCCAATGTGATTTCCTTGTCAAAATGGTGTTTGTCAAATAAGCTCGATTTAACTGTCAAAAAATGTTGTATTCTCACATTTTATTAAGTCTTTAATATCAGATTTCATTTGACTACTGTTTTTCCGAGAACTTTCTTCAAAGAGCTTTGTTTCATGAGGATTTGGGACTTCTCTCTGATTCCAGACCGGATTTTAGAATACATGGTGATTATATCGTGTCCCGAGGCAATTCTAAGCTTTGATTTTTGATGAGGAATTCTAAGGAATTGCATAAGGACACTTTATCCTTATACAATTAAATCGCCTTCTGTTAGTTTTGTTCGACAGATTTTGGAATAGTGCACGGTAGTTTGATTTCCTTACTACAAGATGGAAAAATGCCTTTATAATCCTTGCTGACGTCTACAGAAGGATTATAGTAGTCAGTATTTGTATTTGTTGAAAAAAAAAGTATCTGCTAAGATCAGTTTTGTAGTATTGCTGTGTCCGTAAAGACCGTTTAGTCTAAACTCAATTGATTCGAACATATTTGCCTCACAAATTAGATTCATTTGTGTATTTAATACAAATATTTTTGATCCAGTGATCCTGACTACGCATCAGGTTCCCCATGCTCTTAAATTGTACCACTAATAGATTTTGTTGTAGTCCTTGCGACCTTCAAAATAGAGCTTCAATGGATGCTAGTTGGAGTACTGAGCCATTTGCTCCCTTGACCCGGATCTGTCCCTCCTAATCTTGGTTTGACAGATGCTTATCATTAATAACACTGCCATTACGATTGTTGCGATTGCACTTTCAGAAATACTGAATACTGACGTTGAGATCACAGATTCAGTGTCTGAAGAATGAACTGGGGTATAGCCTATTTTAGTGATAACTTCTGCCTCGTTGTCTAAAGTGCCCAAAGATGGAGAACTTGCAAGACATCACGAAAGCTTTATAGTTTCAGACACACAAACTCTCTCAAAGGGCATTTTCTTTTAAGGCCTTTCGTCTTCCAGGAAGAAGCGGTCTTTTGTAAGAAAAAAATTCTTTTCCACTGCACAAAAAATCATACGAGCCAATATGAAATAAATTGGAACGCTAGCGCTCCACAACACACCACACGAGACAAGTGTGGTTTCGGTTTTAATCTCGATGAAAAAGTAGCAGAGTTCATAAAAATAACGGTAAAACTTCTCTTAACTATATTATTTTTAACCTTTTGCTCATATTAAAAATGCCTGCCACCAGCCCTCTAAATAAAGAGGCCACAAGAATCTAGATACAAAAGTTTTAGTAAACGTCCAATTCTACTTTTTTACGGTCGAGCATTTTTGCATAGAGTACACCTACTTTGGAACATTTCATGGAAGATGCAGCAGCAACCTGCCAGGGATTTTTTATTTTCCTGAATTTTCAAAATGTCTGAATTTGTTAAGCCACTTGGGCGTGTAACCCAAGCATGCTGTAAGCAAATTCTTCTTGCTCATCCGGCAGCCCTTGAGAATGTATAACGGAAGGCGGAAATTGTGTGCAATGTTGCTGCCTGGTCTGGTCTCGGGTTGGCCTGAGCCAAACCCAAACGAATGTCCTTACAGCAGACGCCAACAAAATAATAACAACAAAAAAAGTAAAAACAAACGAAGGGCTTAAACACTGTGGTGCCACCAGAGCAGCCTGCCTGCCTAGGCTGTATATTTTATAACGCGTTAAAGTTTAAGCACTTGACATACATCGTCCCGGCACGACCAGCAGAAAGAAGCGAGAGTGGCATCAGAGATGAGAAGATAACTTAACAACGGCAATATCTCTGGAGTTATAGATTACATCCGTATCGCATGGTGCGAATATCCTTTTTCCTGTGCAATTTTATCCTTTGGGATGCTTATCCGCCATTCCCCTCGGTATAGTCGTATGTCGTATCGAATTTTTAACTAAGCACGCCATGCAGACAATTTTTGCCTTTCTTCCATAGATATAGGAGTTCGAAGGGGAGGGAGGATGCAAATCTCTGGTGGCGCACAGCAAAAGGGGGCAATCAGAGCACTGCTATGATAAGCGTTAATGGTATCATACTACATTTATAGGGTAAGTATGTACGCGCCAAGGGAGCAGCAGACATCATGATGTCATGCAATTGCAATTTTATGCTCTGAACTATATGCATGCAGCAGAAATGCAAACACAAACATCAAGCGCTGCGGGAATAGCTAGATGTTTTGTTTTTTTTTTTTGTATTTTATTTTTTGTTATACATATATATTTTGTGCAGCACTTTTAATTATGCAAAGTAAATTTAATTAAAATGTGTAAGTTTGCTTTGTAATTTGCAAATTATAAATTGAAGATTAAAATGAGAAATTACAGATGATAATGTGCCGGGTATAATTTTAATCGTTGGTTCGAGCATTAAGGTGAGGTTTGTTTGGATTTTTTTTAGTTTGATTAATTAAATTAAGTTATAAAAAAAACTAAGTTCTACTGGACACGGGGTGCTTGTCGGGGAGGACTGCTTCTTTAGTAAGTCTGTATTCAAAGCTACATACCAGAAATTTAAAATATCACATGAAGGGGGGTTTTCAAGAGGAGGAGAATGTTACTAATTACCATGCAATGAAAGAGTGACGTCACCAATAAGCTAAAAAAGGGGGGATTGGAGAAATCTCGAAATAGAATCGACGCGACGGTGCTGTCCTTTAGGGGCGTACATAATTCCTCATCCGATTTTCAGGCACGCTCTCCTACGTTAAAGCAAAGGTCCTATCTCCTGTGTTTGAGTGCTCGGGTTAACTTCAGAGACATACGTGGAGTCCCGGATAATGATTACCCCCAAATAGCAACAAGACCTGGAAAGTCAAAGGATAAAGACTTGGGAACATCTACGAAGTTCGTGAGAATACTCTTCACGACCTCACGTGGTTAAAAGAGAAATTCATATAACCAAAATCTCGAAGAAGCGATGGTTAAGATCAGGTTTGATAAAAATAAAAAAAAATTGCCACATTATATAGGATGCGGACTCGTCGTGAGAAATCGCCTAAGATACAAAGTTAGGGAATTTAAGTCGATAAGTGATCGCCTGGCTTTGACTCGCATCAAAGTCAACTCCCAGAACACGTCCCTATCGATAAAGCTGAAGAACCTTTCAATGAGGAGTTTTATGACTTCTTGATGATAAAGGGAAGGGCCTATATGGAGAAAGATGTCAAAGCTGTGCTAGGGTACTTCTAAAGTGAGAAAAGAAGACATCTTCGGCACAGCCTCCACAAAAAATCTGTTATGGCTACTCAGAAGGGAGTTTAGAAAAATTCCAGAGCTCCTAGAAGGAATCTATTTAAAAGAATCTATAAGACGTGCAAAAATAAAGTTTGACTCACAATCGTGAACAAAATTTCCCTCGGAATTTTCCCCATCTTCGAAAATTGGAAAGGTCAATACTTCTGCACTGTTCATTGTAAGCTGGCGACTGGCCTTTTTAAATGAGAGCCAAAGTTACTATAAAACTTAATTCCCAATATCAAGAAAGTACAAGTTAAACTTTCGACATTATTCGAGATGACAATTTTGAAAGTTGGGAACAATTCCCGGTGAAATTTTATTCACGATAGGCCCCAATGGCCGAGATTTATAGATACACATTGCGTTGGAATTCTAAGGATGTGAGGAAACAAAATCGAATAACTCCGCCTTAGACAAATTCAGCGCAGAGGTCCAACATCTGGGAGTCTAAAGCTTAAGAGATAATAATATAGTACTCGTAATTCTCAAATTATAGCTCAAAAGTCGTGATGAGTACCAAAAAAAATAAAAATTAAATGCACAACTATGGGTCGCACGAACTTGCCTCTATGTAAGAGACTAAAATTTTCAAAACATATAACATTCGTTTTTTAAATGACTGATACAACTTCTTTAACCCTAGAAAGGTAATCTTCGTCGATTAGACGAACATCATTTTTGCTTTTTAAAATTTCTCATAGATTCTTCATAGATCTTTAAGGAGAATAAAAAGTCACAAATCTAAAAAAATAAAATGAAAAGTGTGTTTTTATTAAAAAAATGGTTTGATAAAAATAAATTATTAACATCTCCAAGAATTTGTTAATAACTTTTCGAAAAAAGTGCATTTAAATTTTACTTCGTCGATTCGACGAATGATTACCTTTAACGTACTAAAAAATATGATTACCTTTCTAGGGTTAATACTCGTAGTATGGAGCTACAAATGGGATGCAATGTGATTCAAGCAAAAAAATTATAAGTCGTTGTACTGGCTTCTTAAAAAAATAACCTTTTATATACAAAATTTTAAGAACATTTTTAAGAAAAAAATTTGGTACGCCAACGCAGTTTTTATTATTGTCCGAGAAATGAATAAATTTCAAAAAAAAAATATTGAGCCGTTTTTGAGATATTGAATTTTCCAAAAAAAAAATAGATTTTTTTTTAAGTCTTGAAATGCAATGTTTTTTTAACTGTTAAGAAGTTTCTCTTTGAAATATTTCATTAAAATCATTTCTGCCGATTCCGAAAAATTCAAAATTCGAAAAAATGGTTCTATGGTAGGTACAGTCAGTACTGTCTAAAAATTATTCTAAATACAAAAAATTTTATCAAAATTCTCGGAGCCGTTTTCGAGAAAAATACGATTTTCGAAAACCATTTTTTAACATTTGTATAGTGGGTACCTTTATTTTTAGGTAAAACCAAATTTTTCTTTTCAAATCTTGTAGATTATATTAAGAAACTTTTATGTATGAAGTTTGAAAAAAAATCGAGCATGAGATTTTTGAAATATATTGAGTTTTCAAAAAAAAAAAAAATTGAAAAATTTGAAATACACAATAATATTCAAACTTTGGAAGAGCTTTAGCATAAAAAAATGATTAAAATCGGTTATACCGTTTTAGAGAAAATCAAAAATAAAAAAAATAAAAATAAAAAAAATCAAAATAAAATACACGACTGGATCGCACGAACTTGCTCTTATGTAAAAGTACCTATTTTGGAATTTAAAATACATTTTATAAATATAAAACATGGATTTAATGAGATAAAAATGTTCAAATGTATGGAATTATCGTCTGATTAATCCTTTAAATATTAAAATAATTTTTTATATAACACAAATTTCCTAAAAAACAAAACTTGGGATGCCAAATTTCAAGTACTTATTTTAGAAATATTTTCCAAAAAATAATCGTTTTTCAAAAAAAATTTGGAAATTTTGTTTTTGGGGATATTTGTATATACAATATTATTTTAAACTTAAAGGGGCTCCTGCTACAAATTTTTGGTTAAAATCGTTAGAGCCGTTGAGAAGAAAGTCAAAAAATCAAAAAACGGTTCTATGACAGGTACCGTAATAATATTTTGCCTCAAAATTTTGTTTGACCAAAATGTAGTCCATGTCCATAATATATCACCTAATTTTTTGTATCAAAATTGTTAGAGCCGTTTTCGAGATAAAAAAGATTATGCATTACGGGTGTATGGGGGATACCGTTAGTTTTAGAGCTAAAAAAAAATTCAATTTCTCCTCTAGGGAATCACCGAAGACCCTTAAGTACCGAGTTTGAAGAAAATATCTCCAGTGGCTTAGGTTCTAGATCGAGGTACAGACATACAGACACACCGACATACGGACATACAGACAGCCAGACGGAATTGTCGGAGCCACTTTATTCGTCTCCGCTATCATTGTAATGTCAACTTAGATCAAAATCTCAAGTTCGATTTCTTTTCCAAATGCAGAACTTGCCCTATAGTACCTATATCGCAAGTAAAAATGGTTCCAAGGGGGCTATCAAAAATAACCATTTTTTGTAATCTTTTTTTCAACCATTACCTAGCTTGAAATGAAATTTTAAGAATTTTGTTTGGTCTAAAAAAAAAAGAAAAAAAAACGTGTGGGGGGAATTTAAAAATAATATCTACCAAGTTTGACGTAAATCGGCGGAGCCTTTTAGGCTGTAGTCGAACAGACAGACAGAATTTCGAGACGCACTTTTTTCGTCTTCGCTATCATCGTAATGTACCAAGTTTTTTACGAATATGCCTTATATAGTACCTATAAGTTGCAAGTAAAAATAAAAGGAGTTATAAATATGATCCTGAACAAAATTCAAAGGAAGAATACTTATCTGGGTAGGTATTCTGAACCTTCTAGTAACTAAAAGGACATTCGCGAACTAATTCTAGTTTTGTATTCCTTAAGGCCCGAATCAAACATACTATTTGTGGAACAAAAATTTAGCGTGCGAATTTGAAAATATTTTGAAACGATAAAGACGCAGACGACAGGTCAAAGAGGAACCTTAGGAGAGACCGGGACAAGCGTTTGGATATAACGAACTTAAAAAGCTAAGGCAATATTGCGATTATAAGACTAGGAAGGCAGAATGAAACCGGCATATCATGTTTTGTTTTGTAGGTGTTATAAGAAAATCGGCTTAAAGGCTCCTGTCCAAAAAAAAGTGTAGAGGGAGTGTAGAGGCGGTAGTAGTTTAAGGCATGTCCGTGGCTCTGAGAGACTTGACCAATGGACTTGTGTTGCTACTGAACCATACATCGGACCATGGCAGCGAACATAAGACCAAGATTATGCATGGCGTGGTGGCATGCCACTCCGTGTACAGCATGCGTAATTCCACGATCATAATGGGTGACGGCTAGCATAAGGCCATGGTTGTTGGATGGTGGTGATGGTGAGGTGGTAAATGCATGGTTCATGGTCTTGACTTTCGACAAGCTCGTCCACTTCGGTGGGCCGGTATTGCTACTATTGACAATTCTTACACTCCAGGTTCCTATCGACCTCCTCGTTGTGCCTGTGGATAGGTTACGTAAATAACTAAACCAAATAGATGGGAACAGTCTGGACGGTGTCCTTAAAGTAGGAATCCGCTAAGGAGTGTGTAACAACTCACCAGAGAGGTGCACATTCTTGGTTGATGGTTTCTACCTCGACTATAGCTGGGTGTGTGTATATACGGGGCTGACAGGCCCTGAGTTTTGCAGGAATTCATCTGTAAGTGACCTCATGGTTGCGAAGCTCGACCGGAAGCTATATTCTGGTACCATGGGAGATAGTGCCCTGAAGTCTGAGTGCTATAACGTACGTCTTCTGGCTCTCCTATTCTATCTTCGGATAGTGAGGTGCAGCTGTCATGTACGTGCACTCTTTCTTCGCACAATCTATGAGGTAGGCACCCTAGTGGGAGTATCGTGGTGGCTTAGTTTATTCCAAATGCGAAGACACATGGTTTCCAGGCGTGCCTGGATTCAAGAGATGTTAGATAGACCTCGCCTCCAAGCAAGAGGTGTGTTCATGCCTGGAACATGTCACAGCTTTGGCTATGTCAGGGTTAATGGTCAGGACCCTATCTGACTCCGATGGAGGTAGGCCTTCCGTGGGGTTAAGCCATAATAGGCAGGTATTCACGGTAAACCAAACGACGATTCTGTCCAAAAAAGGCAAGCAGTATGAGAAAGTGAGTATGAGTAGCTAGATTATTCGGTGTAGTCGGGAAAAAAATATGTTGCAGCGACATGATGCCAGAATTATGTGGTTAATACCAAAAGGTAGTAGAAATTAAAATTTCTTCTGAGCTGTATTTAAAAAACTGAGTAAAGTAAGATAATACTGGGGTTTCGGGAGCTTAGTTCTATTAAGGGCGCACCTATTTGACGGACGCATTATCTTAGAAAAAATAAACCACGTCAACTTTCATGAAATTTACAAGTATTTTTTTTTTAGCTAGTATGTCTCCCACTCTAAGGCCGCCCGGATCTTAGGTTGAGAAAGCCAATGCCATGCACTGCATCGACAGCAGCAATGTCCCTAAGGTGTGATGCAATGTGATTGTTTGGCGGCTAAGTTTTCTTTGCTTGTAGGCGTGATATTTTTTTTGAATTTTTTTTTTAAACATTCGAGATCTAGGTAAGGCGGCAAGATTCTCCTCTACTCCCTTCTTTTGCTTAGGTTCAAGACAACAGATAACGGCTAAAAAATTGCATAGCAGCTTGTAATACGATGATAATAGATTTCCATGAACAAGGATACTCAAAGCAACCAGGCGCTCTCCAGTATACGTCGAATAACCAACTATTTGCTAATTCAATATATGAATGAATGAACGAATATTTAGGGGGAGGGGGGGTTTTGCACTCCGACCTAAAGATATTTTGTGCCTCATCTAGATGAGTTGCTCGCTCTACAGCTCTTCATCCAAGTTTACTTTTTCAAAAAAATTTATCATTTGGAGTGTGTTCAGATACATCACTCGCTTCTACCTGATATCATCTGCCTAATATGTGGTCCGACGTTTCTTCATCCATGAGAATTATAGAATCTACATATGGGACTCTTCTCTAGGCCAAAAACCTTCTTGAGGAGGTTCGTTACTATTTTATGGGTGATCCTACTTAAGCTGATACCCTACATGAAAGAGTCTAGGTTTTAATTCCCAAGTAGTAAAAGTTTATTCTGCTTAATCTTGGGGAGTTCTTTCCAGTTCTTGGACTTTTAGACTTCCTCTTTGTTTTTATTTCATTTTTCCTATTCCACATTATTGCTCTGGCACAATTAAATGAGTTGTTCAGACTATTTTTGGTAGAGGATCTTCTCATTGCTCTCGACACCAAAGTGTCCCGGTAATCAATAAAGTGAGACATTAGTTTTCTTACCCAATTCGTTTAGTCAGCCTACACATTCCCACATCAACTTAGACGTGATACCGTGTGATATAAAAGCTTTGAGAGCTGCTTGGCTATTTGAAATAATGTCTATGTTTTGGATTCGATATTTTCTTTCCAGATTTCGAGCTGGATATTCCGCTATGGCATTGACCACCGCCTGGAAAATGCTGGGAAGGGTCCCATCTGAATAAGAAAGTTTGGATTCAGTCCCAAAAAATCCGGCAATAGTCCCTTGAGTCGTTCTTGATCCATCATTGTACAACTAAATGACATTGGTTTTGAGGGTGTTGTTCTGTCTGTTTGCATACCCACTTTTACTTGCAACTCAATCCGATTTTTGTTATCATGCCATCCCTAGGAATGCCCGTAAGGATTTTTAATGTTGGCTTTAAAAGGCAGTCTTTTTCATGAATACTCATTTTTTAAATAATTCACACAAATTTGTGGGGTGGTAATGCTAATATTGACTATCATGAAAGCATTACCATCAGGGCTGATTTTTTTTTATAAAATGCGCCACAATTTTTCTTGTTTCAAGACCAATTTATGACGGTTAATCCAATTAATACACCGTGTAAATTATTACACCGTTAAAATTTTAAGTGATACTCGTATTATTAAATTGACGGACATTATAAGAAGACAGAAGGTTGGGTAGGGCTCGAAGGTCATTGGAGGGGGTCAGTTGTACAGACGAGGATTGGCGCGGGTAGATTTTGGTGGCCTTTGACGGCCGTGTTGTTTTGGTGACATCTGTCAGATCTATTGTACACACATCTAAATGATAAAATTTTATTATCAAAAGGATTACCCGTTTGTGCAATCGTTGGGATCACTTTACGGAAGACGTGGTAGCTCTTTGCAATAGACTCTTTAAAGTTTGGTGGTGAAATTTCAGAAGAACGGAAGTCAATCAACCAATATTCTTTAGACAAAGGAACATAAGTTCGTCCGAGAACATCACCACGGTCCGTGAAAGCTTACAACAGAACCATAGGAATTCGAATCTTCACCTTGCACAAGAACTTGGCCTTTCTTAGACATCAACTTAGAGCATTTCACCTCTGTACTATAGTTCTACACCCGTACAAAATCGAACTGACTCAGGAGCTCAAAGTTCGTGACTCATGGCCATAGACAACGCCGTTTTTTGCTGACTGGGCTTCTGTGCGTTTGGAAGAAAAACTCCAGCTTTGGCCGAAAAATTATCTTTAGCGACGAGGCACAGATTTGTATGAATGGCTGTAACAAGAGTAATTCTCATATATGGGACGACACCAATACACACGAGGTTGCCCAGGTGACAATACATCCTCAAAAAATAACGATTGGTTTTGAGTTTGGGCCAGTGACGTCATTGGTTCGTAATTTTTCGAAAACGAAGTTGGTGAGTCGGTCACCGCGAGCTGTGCAAAACGATGATGACCAATTTCTTGTGGCCCAAATTCAACCATATGGACCGAGACGACATGTGGTTCCAGCAAGATGGCGCTACGTACCACACAGCGGACACCACGACTAACATTCTGCATGAACGATTTGAAGGAAAGGTTATTTTTCGCAAGGGTGATTTGAATTGGCCACTAAGGTCATGCGACTTGACCCCGCTAGACTGATTCTTGTGGGGTTTCCTGCAGTCGCAGAATCAACCAATGCACTTAAGGGGAACAAAACACAGACCATCCCTCAAATCTACCCGGATCTATGCGGGAGAGTTATTGAAAATTGGACAATTGGATCCGTGACACCGTTAAAAGCCGAGATGGGCATTTGTATGATGTAAAGAATTTTGTTAAAACCTCACACACACCTTGGTTAATTCTATTTCAACATCTACCCGCCTTAATTGAAAAGCCCTTTATAATTCACTAAGGTCCTATTTTTACGTGCGAGATCAATTTGAGCTTTGGATTTAATTCACCAATTTTTTTTCTTTAACTCCGAAGCTAGAATGATTTCACACTCTAGGACTTACTCTAAGTAAAACTATTTGAGCTGTGTTCGAAGAAGTACTTAAATATTTAAAATTTCAATTTTGATTTTAAGAAAAAAAAATAAACTGTTTAAAGCTAATTTTAGCTCTTGTCAGATCTCGAAAGTATCGACTTTCTATACCTGAAACGATCCCTTAACCATACCAAGTTCGAAGTAGTTTCATCGGATAAGTTGTGTATTCTCTGTCCTGATTGAAAAATTGGCTAAACAAATCCTTACTTGACTTCGATTCCATTTTTTCGAATGCACAACTTTCCCTTACAAAATCATCTACTCGTACTTATAGTTATAGCCCGAGAACAAACACATCACAACAACTTGAAAGCCTTAAGAAAAAGTGTTGAAGAACGTGGGAACATCACGGTTTTTGTTGTGCACATGTGCTCCTTTTAACCTTAGAATATTTTACTTGTACTTTACTTTACTTTACTTTGAAATCTTCCACTTGAATTTATTATTCCTTCAATAATTTTGTGGTCGACCTTGTGTGAACAACAACTTGAGAAGTGAGGGAGAGATTAAGGGAAAACTTTTTCAAACCCAAAACAAAACAAAAAAAAAAAAAAAAACCCAAGAAGACCCGAAAACTTTCCTAATAAAAAATTCTAAGGAAAATAAAAAAAACAAGAATTATTTATCCTTTCTCATCATTTTTATCACGAAATATATCATGCAAAATAGATGAGCTTTGAAACAGGGCAAGAAAAACATAAGCACAGTTCTGTTGGTTTTCCCCAGTGAAGGATCACTTAACACAGACTTTTTTTTTTTTTTTTTGTGATTTTGTTTTGCAAAAACCATCACTATTTTTATGAACTCTGGGAATTTAAGGTTACCGTGCTGAATGACCTCAAAAACTCTTCTCTAAGATTGCAAAATATTTTCGTAAGATGACACATTGGTATGTGTAGCCTTTCATTCAAGGAAATTGAAGGCAAAATTATGTAAGTTGTTTGAGTAGTAAAATTAAGTAGGTACAGGATCTAGGTTCGGTTTTTTCTTTTTGATTGACTTTTTGTGAAAATTTTAACAAGAAAACACTTTAGAAGCTTTCGAAAAATAGAATCAACAGACGATGAGCAAAGTCAACAAAAAACCAAAACGTGCATTTGTCAACAATGTGTCTGTCAAGCCATTGCCATCGCCGTCGTCGGTCGGTCGATAGTCGCTAACGTCGTGGTGTTTTTGTGTTGATTTTCAAAGGACTTTCCATCGTCGTCGTCACTCTGTTGACACACAACACATCTGCAATAAAGTTTGAGAATTCACGCTATTTTAGGTTTACCCGGGTTTTTAACCAACCGAAAGCTTCTTGTTTTGTACATTTTACTTTTCAACTCAACTTGGCGAATTCGTTAGACCGTGAAAACTACAAGTTAGATGGTTTGAAGTTTTTTGAACACATTTCGGTTAAGTGGGATGGAGGCAGCACCGAGGAGAGTGGATGTGTATAGCTCTGAATTCAAATGGATGTGTGCCGAAAATCATCAATTGTGATGCGACTTGTGTTGAGAGGGGAGGAAAAACAAACTATAGATAATATTTGTGTTGCGAAAATGCAATTAAATTTGAATTTTCGCCAAAATGCAGGATTTTAACTTTTTTGCAGAAATTGTGTTGTCAGTAAAATAAGATTATTTACTTGTAAACGAGAGCGGTAGTGGAATAATTCTCTAGATAGAATTGACCATGGCGTTTCCGGTCCCAGCTAGTTGGAACTAGTGGGTGTTAACCTTGCGTGAGCTACTCTAACATATTAAGAGCGGTAAGCATTTTCAGTACTATCCCCTTAGCCGAAAAAGAAAGTGTCGGATGAACTCTCTATATGAGCCAACGAAAGCTGCTATATCCCCCTGTTGATGTTGGAGCATGTGTGTGTGTAGTAGACTTACGTTGAAGGTATTTTGAAAGAACACGATTCGAAAGAGCCTGTCCACCAATTAACTTGGCACGGAAATACTACACTGGAGACGTAGGGCTATTTGCACGCATGCCCTGTCTACCTCCTCGTGGTGCCTGTGGATAGGCTACAAAAGACGAAGAACGGGGCAATGCTGACACAGTCTTCTATCGTAGCTGAACCAACTAGACAAGACAAAGGATACTAGTTGTAGCCCAAGCTGTATCCGAAAAAATCTAGTAATCTGAGCAACGGATCCCTGGCACTATTTATACAAATCTTGGGCGAAAGATCAAGGGTCACGGCCAAAACATAAAGAAAAGTAATTGAGATAGTGTTCTCTTTTGCTATGATGTTTGGTTTCAGCAATCTTTGGACAATTAATGCTAAAAGATTAAGATTAAGAAAGATTGCTTAGGACTATCGTTTCTAGTTCTGGTAGACGGCCTTAGGCCAAACCATTTAGACTTAAGAAAGCTATAGCCAACATGTAATCTTCTATATTTTATAAATAAAGTCAACTTACTACTATCGTTTCTAGTTCGTTTTATAGGGCGAATAAAGACTAATCAAGGGTGCACACTCCTAGTTGTTGATTTCTACTTCGATAAATTGTTGGGTGTGTGTATTCTAGGGTTGACAGGCCCTGAATTTTGCGGAACTTATCTGGAAGTGACCTCACGGTTGCGGGAGCTTTACCAGAAGCTATATTCTGGCACTATGGGAGATATGACCCAGGAGGTAGAGATGGGTTGCGTAGTGCAACCTCTCTTCTTTTTTTTTTGTAAGTTTACCGGGTTTACCTTGTTTACTTGGATTCAAGAGGTGCTTGGTAGGCCTCGCTCTAAAGCAAAGTGTGTGTTCATGCCGTAACATGTCACAGCATTGCTACTGATATGGCTTCGGCTGTATCAGAGCTCATGATCAGCGCTTAATCTGACTCCGATGTGGGTAGGCCCGCCGTGGAATTGAGTCTTAATTGACAGGTGTCCACGTTGAACAATACGGTGCCGTTCCCCCAGTTGGAAATTGGCAGCGGATTACACGGCCAGATACTGTATGGAATCTCATAGTTTAGAAAGATCGAGTAGTCTCGCTACCGAAATACCCGAATTTAAGACCGGAACGCAGGCCCTTCGTAACAGCGATATTTTTCTAGTCATCGAACTAAAAGGCATTTTGGTAGGGATTAAAAATCAAATCCTAAGCTAACTTAGATAACTACTACTTCGGTATGGCATAGCAAATGGGTTTGAAACTAATAACGATAATATTGCAATTCAAAGTCATAAAACACCAACGTCGCGAATTGACTTAGTGGTGGATATGACTTTAAAGTGGAGAAGGAAGAGACCGGGAGGAAATTGGATGCGTTTTCCTAAAAACAAAAGTGATTGAATGACATTTTTAAATAAGCTCTAAGTAATTTTTCAGGCCCCAGATAGAGAAACTGTTGAGATCCAGGTGATGAAGTGCAGAATCATGAATCGAAGAAATGGTCTTGAAAAACTTGGTATTGTCGACAAAAGTGAGATATGTTTGTATACTTAATTACCTCTTTATTCTTACTACTAATGATATTGAGTTAATAATAACAATAAAAAGAAGAGGTCCTAAGTGGCTGCTTTGTGGGACCCCGGAGGTCCCACCTTATCATCAGATAAGGTACATCTAAATCGAACTTTGCAGTAAGGGTTTTTCCATGTAAGAAGAAACCACTTTAAGAAGATAGGTTCAAGCTTAAGGAAAGACAGTTTGAATAGAATAAACTTATGTGAAATTTGTCAAAGGCCATACTGAAATCGGTTAAGACAACGTCGACTTTCTTTCCATTTTCTAAGGCTAAGAGGCTAAAGGATAATTCAATGAGGCAAGTTGTTGTGGACATAACTTGACAAAGCCATCTTATGTAGGGGAAATGAGAATATCTATATGAACATGAATATGAGGTTTCGTTATTGAAAGAGAGAGAGAGAGAGAGAGAAAGAGAGGAAGGGTAACAATCGGATTTTCGCTAAAAGTTGACAAATTGGAAGAAAGATTTAGGGTCTTTAATAAGATTGTTTTGGGTTTGGATTAAAAAGCGTTGATGGAAGGAATTGTAAGGTTCAGTTAAGTGAAGATAAATACCATGATAGTTAGAGTAATCAGTTGGAGATCGAAGGAAAATTGACCAAAACTTATTGATCTTGATACACAAAGATTGTAGCCTGTTATTATATCACGTTGGGGAATAAGACGAAATTTTACGTCGATGTATGTACATGCTCGTATGTTGGTACCTAAAAATAATTTGGACTTCAATAGATATTGTATCTTTTTAATATTAGGAACATTCTACATTTTCATAAAAATGGTAAGGACATAGACTTTATTTCATTTTCGACTTTGTCGATCTAATTATGATGGAATTTTGTATACAACTGATATTTTATATTTTTGAAAAAAAATATTTTTTAAATGAAAATTTAAATGCAGTATTCTTCGGAAAAAAATGGTTGAAAAACTCTCCAAACAAAAATTATTAGTTTTAAACTTACTCACAAATGCATCGGCTTGCTTACCTGAAACGAAAAAATACAATAAATTAATTAGTACGGTTTCATTTACAGGGAAGGTATATAAATCTATTTAGTCAGAACTGCTACACTCCTCAAAATTATTTTTGATATAATCAATTAACAATACAAGATGAGTTTCAAGATAACCAGAAGACCAGCGTACCGAAGTCTATACGTCGTTAAAGTTTTCAATGCTTAATGCAGAATTAATAGATCTTGCCTTTCCATTGCTGTATGAATCAGGCCGATTGGAGGCAAATCGATAGCTGAAAGCCAAAAGCTTCTGCGAGGTCTGGTTCTCGAAACATTGCAACTCAAAGCCATTTGGCGAAGTTTCGACCGAACGCTTCATTTGGTTCTGATGAGATATTTCTGCAACCAGCTTTGAAAATGATTGTTCTTTTTAGAACTCAACACACCTCTTCCAGGACTTTCTATTACTGAAAACCAAAACCTTTTATTAGGTCTGGTTGTGAAAATATTTGCATCCAAAGTGAATTTAAAGGTGTATATCTGACCTCACCCACAAACTCTTTGGAAGGCTATATTTCCCCAACCGAAGCTCGTACGCGGTTAAAGTTTTCAATGATTAATAGAGACCTTAACAATGATGGTAAGTATATCAAGGTGATTGATGGTAAAAGAATTTAAGAGACACTTTTGCAAAACAAAATCCTCCCTCTTCAATGTCCTTGGGAGGCTATGTCTTCGAACCTAAGCCTTGTAAGAGATTGTCCAACTTTTGTGCTTAATTATGGGTTTCCCAATTCAAAATTAATAATCTATAAATAGTTTATTATTCGTTATTCAGTTTCCATTATTCACTATTCATCATTCATAATTATGATCTCCGAAGATTTTACTTTAAAGCACATTATGAAAATGAGCGCCTCGAATTGTAAAAAAAAAAATTTTGGTCATGTTCTTGTTTAAAAAAAATTTCGTGGAAAATAAAATGTTACCTAGTTATCTACATCCAACTGCTACCCAACCAAACCTTAACCCTTCCAAAAACACTCAAACTACCCCTCTCACCTTAGAAATCCCGCCTATAAATACCATAAAAATCCAACCCCCTACTATCACCCCAGAAGGAAATGAAAAGATGGAGGGCAAAGACCTCTCTCCAAACCGACTTGGAGAGGACGAAACGCTTCCCAAAACGCAAACGGCATTCGCCGTTGATGAAGCCAACTTTCCACTGACTGAAACACAGAGGCTCCTGGACTACTGTTACCAGCGTAAACTAACACTGTCTTATGTGACGCAAATTCTTGTTGACGCAAATTCACACCATACAACGTGGGGTAGCACCGACATAAGCCAAAGTGTACAAAATCTATGAATATTTCGTCGTCGTTCTATGAAAACTCCCTAAGTCCATTTTTTGTTTTTTGAGATATTTGCATTTGAACTTGGAAATTAATATAAAAAAATCCAAAAATTATCAGAATAGCATGATCTCAGGCTTCAATTGTAGAATTTGTTTGGCGTAGGCATTGTGCAATAAAATTTTTTGCAAATGGTTTATCCGAAATGAATTAAATAAGAATTGTATCACATTTTTTTTTTAAATGGACTTAGGGAGTTTTCATAGAACGACGACGATTTGATGTAGGGAATAACCCTACTTGTGTTACCAGAACACAAAAAGGAAGTCTTAGACATAACTTTTGGAACCCCAAATGTAAGCCGTCTAATAAGAGAGTGCAGAGTTTCCAATGAGCCCTCCATGTCTGATCCTAAAATAATAGTGTTTACACTAAAAGGTCATCTCAAAGAGAATATCTCTCGAAGGAATGTTTATAAAACTGTTCTAAGATCAAACTTGGAGCATATGTATATGCCCAGCAAGTATGACAAATAGCCACATTGAGTTAGAATTTACAGTCAATTAGTTTAGCTAGCTGAGCGATACAAGAGGCATTTGAACAAAGTTGCCCTCTAAAACCAAGAACAAGGTAAAAAGTCTCCCCATGGTGGAATACAACTCTTTCAAAATTAAGATCCAAGAAAAGAAAACTCTTTAATGAGACTAAAAGAACAACTCCACAGAGTTGACTGACTATAACAAGGAGATAAGGAACGCCAAGAGGAATAGTTCGGAATTCCTCTGTGAGAGTATCTCCTCAACCCCTGCTGCGGCAAGACTACACAAAAGTCTTTTAAAAAAGAAGGCACTTACAAGTCTAAATAGAAAAGCTAAGGTAATCTTCATTCCCGAAATTGGAAAACAAGATACAACCCATCCAAAGTCTTTCAGGTCGATAAGCTTAACATCCTTTGTACTGAAAACCTTGGAAAAAATAGTTGACAATCTCATAAGATTAGAAATTTTAGTAAGGAGACCAATAAATGTACGCCAACATGCCTACAACATATACACTAAGGAAACAGCTTGTGTGCTTTCCTAGACATAGACGGAGCCTTTGATAATAGCTTCCATGTCGCAGTAAATAAATCCCTAGAAAGGGAGTGTATACCCAATACCATAACAAAATAGAATGTTAAAATTCTGTGCACTAGAATAGAGGATGCCAAATACACAGAGAATCATCACAACAAGAGGCTGTCCGAAGGGAGAGATATCTACTATCCTTCTTGCTGTGGAGTGTTATAGTAGATGAACTGCTAAAAAATCTTCCCTCTTAAGGTATATGCTTCATCGGTTTCGCTGCTGATATCGTTATTACAGCCCTAGGGAAGTTTGAAGAAACTCCTCTGTGATATCACTCATAGTAGGGGACTAACTATTGGAAGCAAATGGTGTCGATCTATAGGATTAGCAATCAACCCTTTTAAAACAACTATAATACCTTTTACCAAGACTAGACTTCTGCCACACACATGAAACCTATTCGCTTAACTGGCGAAGAAATAGTAACAGAGAAAGAAAAAATATCTAGGAATTATATTAGATAGTAAACTTCTCTGGAAAAGCCACAAAAGCCCTTATGACATGCATGAGACTTGCAGGTAAATCATGGAGGTGCAACACATATATCTTTGAGTGGATGTACACCATGGTGGTAAGACCCATTATTACCTATAGTGCGGTTGCATGGAACATAAGAACCAAGTTACAAACAACTAGGAAAGCATTAGGAAAATCCAAAGGCAATCTTGTTTATGCATTAGATACTGAAGCAACAGCGATGAAGGTTATTCTTCATCTGTCCCTATTACATGCAGTAGTTGGAAGTGTTGCTAAGAGAGACATTATGAGAAATGCCAGAGAATTGACTGGATCCAGCAAAAGTATAAGTCACAGTGATAGGGACTGCTTTCTAAAGTCGTCAGTAACTTACCTTATCGAGATTCCCAGACATGGAATGATTACAAAATACAACGGCGTAAAGTTACAAAAAATAGTGGGTATTCTAAACAGAAAACTACACACTCAAAGCCAATGCCATTAAGTGGTTCACGGAAATGGCGAGGCAAAAATAGGCTCAAGAACTCCTTTAATGGGACAAGAGCCCTAATGCTGTAGGAGAAAACAGGATTAAAAATCAAAATAGAGGACGAGACCATAAGATCCCAAAACTGAGGCAGGTCATATTACTTCTATCCAAGATCGAATCCATAACTTCTCATATACATACATAGGTAGTATCTATCTACCTACATACGTACATTGTACATACATAATACACATTTATATGTTGCAAGTAAACCATCTTAAGTAGGAACAACCTACGACTAGTAACGGAAGTCCTCACGGGTCACTGTAAACTAAGAACACGCTTGAGTATTTTTGGCCTGGAAAACAGCCCCACATGCAGATTCTGCAATACTTATAACGAAACGCTGGAACATATACTAAGCGGATGCAAAGCACTAATGCATCAAAGAAACAATTACCTGGGACACTACCAGGTAGAAGAGAGTGAATAATTCGCTCTGAAGGTACTCCAAATATTCAAACTCAAAAAAATATTTTTTTTTTAAAGTTTTGAAATGCAATGTTTTTTAAACTTTTTAAAAACTTGTCTATAAAAAATTTCATTAAAATCCGGTTTGCCGATAATGAGAAATTCAAAATTCGAAAAAATCGTTCTATGGTAGGTACAGTCAGTAATATCTTGATTTCAATTTTTTTTTATTAAATTATAGATCGTAAGAATTAATTTTAATAAAAAAATTTAGAAAAATTCTCGAAACCGTTTTCGTGAAAAATACGATTTTCGAAAACCATATTTTAACTTTTGTATGGAGGACATCGTTATTTTTAGGCAATATTAATTTTTTTTTCTCATATCTTGTAGATTATATTAAGAAATTTTTATTTATCAAGTTTTGAGAAAATCGAGCATGGGGTTTTCGAAATATTGATTTTTCAAAAAAAAGATTGAAATTTTTTTTAGAAATCCAAAAATAGTTTTTTGAAAATTTGAACACACAACAATATTCAAACTATTGGGTACCTTTAGCAGCAAAAAAAAACTTATCAAAATCCGTCCTACCGTTTTTGAGAAAATCAAAAACCAAAAAAATTGTTCCAAGGGGGGTTCCAAAAATAATAATTTGTTGGAAAATTTTTTTCAACCATTAGCTATTTTTAACTAAATGAAATTTTTGGAATCTAAAAAAAATAATCTGTGGGACAGTTTTTGAGAAAAAAAAATTATTTATAAAATTTCGAAAAAAAAAAAACGTATAGCAGGTACCGCTATTTTTGGTCTAAAAAAAAAAAGAAAAAAAACGTGTAAGGGCGAAAATTCAAAACGATATCTACCAAGTTTAACGAAAATCGGCCTAGCCGTTTAGGCTGTAGTCGAACAGACAGACAGACAGAATTGCGAGACCCACTTTTTTAGTCTTCGTTTGATTTTTTTTACGAATGCATAACTTGCCTTATAGTATCTATATAAGTCGCAAGTAAAAATTAACTTGGAGGAAGAGGTTAAGGATTAGCAACTCATGTAGCTCTGGATCGGAGCACAATAGGTATTAAGGTCGCAGTGCAAACCCCCTCTAAGTACTCAACTACATAAATAAAAATTATATTCAAACCGAAAATACATGAATTGTTCACTAAGAACAAAAGTCCACAGAACTTTTCCAAGAAAAATCATAAACCTTTTATTACAAAAATGACGATTTTCCATTTTTTGATTATTCCTCATCTCACACAAATGATAAAATAAATAAATTCCCAACACAAAATCAACGATAACCCAAAATTTTTAATTTAAAATTAATAGACTTCACTTAATTGGGGAAAATATTCAGCATTATCTTCCGGATAGGCGAAAAACAACAAAAAAAAAAATAACCTTCCACTCGAATGATCCTTAATAAATTATTGTCTTCCGTCATTTGGGCTTCAAGTTATATAATGGAAAGGAATTAAGTCTAAGTTTCTGCTTGAAATCATTTTGTTTATATTTCATTACACTCTTATTCAACTCTCTGAGATTTTTTTTTTCTCTTCAATTATTTTATCTTTTAACTCTTGAAGTGGAATTGTCTGTCATTAGTTTTTTATCTTTAGTCCTAGTGACAGGATTTTCCATTACTGACTGGCCTGTTTTCAATTACACTCTGTTAATGCCTTGCCAGAAGAACTTATTAATTTGACTCAACATAAATGATTACTAAAGACGAAGCTGAGGATTTTTTTTTCTCTTCTCTTCTCTTCTGTTTTTTTTTTTTATTTTTATTTTCGTAGCTATTATAATGACGATGAATTGAAAAAGACAATTTAGACCAGAAAATACCAAATTGCGAGTTCATTTTTTTGATTATCTTTCCTCGTCTTATGAGTTCAGTGGAAAAAAGAAGAAATTATTGAGAAAAATGAAAGGACATAATTTACTGGCTTTGACAGCAGCGTTAGCCCTCTGTCTCAATAAGCTCTAAATGTATAAGCTACAAGGGATGAATTTTGTTTCTTGTGCCAAATTATAATTTCACCAAGATAGATTTAAATTTAAATTCTTGAAAACAATGATTAGGTACCTAAGGTTTGTCGTGGGGATTAATTACATACTCGTATAATTTTCAAATGAATACATCCATCCATCAGACAGCAGGAAAGTAGCACATTAACAAGGTTTCCAAAGGTTTCTATCTCACACAAATCATGCTTTATTCCATTTTACCAACTACCCGTCCCATATAGGAAAATCGCCCAGATGGATCCTCCACTTTAAGGATGGAGCAGGATAAGTTCATAGAAGATGAGGAATAGATTCTTTCTCATGCACGTCCATACAGCTCCTGCGGAAATCGTTTGAAAACACTCCAAACCGGTATTGCGTGTTTGTGTCATGTGCAATCTTCTGATAGAGATATCAGACACTTACTTGGAGGGTAGTATTGATGTTGTTTTACTTTAGGCTCTTGATAGCCTCCTGTGTCAGCATAAGTTTACATGTTACGTTTCTTTGATAAAACATATGATGAGTGCAACCTTACAATTTCCTGGAAAGTCTCTATGGCCCGGCACGGTGCATAGGTTCTGCTATACCATCTGCATAAGAGATGATTGGAAGTTTAGGGCTGTTATAGAATTTGTAGGGCAAGAGTTCAAAGATTTAATAGCAGCTTTGCTTTTTGAAAAGATACGGAAATGTACAAAGAGGGTTTCCAAAAAGGATTTTTGTAATACCCTTTGGAATAATGGTTAGTACGTTGGAATATCATGAAGGTGGGTTCGATTACCAACCGCTGCAGAAAGTTTTTCAGGGGTGTACTGCTTCTTGCGAGGAATTCGGAATTCCTCTAAGAGTACAATATCTCTTGTCATGGAAAGTGCTGCTCATTAGCAGTTCGAAATGGGCAGAGAATTGCAGGGCGCCTGCATTCCTGGTAGCACGCACGAAGGAATGGTTCAGAGTTGTTGTTGTCACTACGTTTTCTTCGAGCTGTTTCACCACCAAATTTATTTATTTTTTAAAAAAAGGATTTCCAATTTTTGACAGGTTAGTGCGAACATATTGTTCAAGGTACACATATAACATTGGCTGCCATATTTATTAAGACTGTCTTGTCAAATCACCATGGAGAGTAATACCGTCCAATGACATGTAGAAATGACTAAATTGTTTTATGAGATTGGGTCTTCTGTTCAAGAAGCATTTCGAGCGCTTCGCCTGTCTTACGATCGTCACAATCGTGCTTTCGAGAGAATTATTCGCAATGCGGAGGATAAATTCCAGGCACCCGTTCCAGTGAACAATCCAGAACCGTACGTCAGTAAAATCTCTGCTGAAAATATCGCCGCTGTCCGTCAGAGTGTCTACAGGAGAATCCGAAGCATTCAATTCCGCAAAGCACACAAGAACTCGGCCTTTCGCAGACCAGAACTTGGCGAGCTTTGCCTTGGACAGACACTCGTACAAACTTCAACCGATCCAAATGCTCAGAGTTAAAGACCATAGACAACGACAAATGTTCACCAACTGGGCGCTAACTCAAGTGATTGGAAATTGATCCCGATTTCGGTGGAAAAATCATACTCAGCGAGGAGAGCTATTTCTGGATGAATGGAAATTTCCGAATTTGGAACGATTACAATCCGATCGAGATTCACCAAACTAAAATTCCTCCAGAAAAAGTTATTGTTTTGAGTGGATTTTGGGCTAGTAACATTATTGGCTCATACTTCTTTGAGAACCACGTTGGCCACTCTCGGTCGATGATAGCCAATATCTTGTCCCCCGAATTGGATAATATGGACATCAACGATATGCGGTTTCAACAGGTCGGCGATATGTGACACACAGGTCGTGCTACAATGGACACAATTTCACCCGGTAAGACTTCTTTTTGTGGGGTTTTCTTTAGTCGCAGGTCTGTACCAATAAACCACAAACCACCACTGCCCTTCTTTACCAAGCCAATAAATCAATGTTATTGGAAAATTCAGCATAATTTATGGGATCTGGGATCCCATTTATGAGATATTCGTAAAAGAATTATGCCATCTACTTGGTCAGAAATTGGTCAACTAGTTTTGGAAATTGGTCAGCCATACAAATTTTTCAAGGTCATGTGAGATTTTTTGCACATCACTTGTGGGATATTCGTATTTCACCTGAAAGATCTATAGATCCATATAAAAGAGCAGCTAGCTTCAGTTATTGGTCAGTCATAGTTAGTTCCGATGTGACTAGACACAGCTCAAAATGAGCTGCTTACATTCTCTTTTAAAAAAATCATAAACAAAAATTTATGGCTTACCAATTACTGAAGCTAGGTAACCTTTTATATGATTCTATAGGCCTTTCAGGTGGTAAAAATCGGGTGTGGCCTTGAGTGACCTTGAAAAGTTATCAAAATTGAACCAATTCAATTAATCAGTGAACTGGTAAGAACTCAAAATGTTATTTTTAAATTTTGGTGGTGGCAACACCTTTCCACAAGCTAATTCTTTATCTAATTTAAGTTTGTGGGGGGGGGGCAATACCGCCATTTATTCGGCTCAATACAAGTTTATTCTTAATCATAAATATGATTAAGACAGAGGCAGGATGAACTGAGGTTAAAGCATGCCAATAATTGGTTCGTTGGAGCCATAAGAGGTACGGTGGGTGGACAGATCGAAGAGACAAGGATTTTTAGATAACGGAAATTAGAGTTGAAAGATATAAAACAGATATTGAAAGGAGTCGATGAACGACGAGAATGTCGGTTATTGCTCTTCGTTCTTCCAACGTTTTCAAGTTAATTGATATGTGTAGTTCTCGATACGAATTAGAATCCAAGAGTTATTCGCAGATAGACCAGGAAGTGCGAAACGTAGGAAACGACGTTGAATACTCTCGATTCTGGATATATGAATTTGTTGATAAGTGGACCATACTTGACAGGCATATTCAAGAAGAAGCCGAACAAAGGTTATGTATCGGGACGTAGGATTTGGAGAATTCTTTGGACAACCGTTTTACAAAGCTTATTGCAGTGTTTTCCTATAGCATAATCTCGTCAATATGTGTGAGAAGTTTGAGCTATCTTTCGCAAGCCATATCACGACAAGGCCGAGTGTCGATTCAGCGGTGGATATAGCTTAATAATGAAAAGGGTAGAGACAGGGACGAAATCGGATGCGTTTTCGTAATAAAGTGATTGAATAACATTTGTAAATATTTAGCTCTAAGCAAATATTCAGGCATCACACAGAGAAACTGTCGAGATCAAGGTGATGGAGTGCAGAATCATGTGTCGAAAAAATGGTCTTAAAAACTTGGTATCGTCGGCGTAGGGTGAGATACCGCAATATTTGATGAATTTTATATTCTTACTATCAATGATATTGAGTTAATAGTAAGAATAAAAGAAGAGGTCCTAAGTGGCTACCTTGTGGGACACCGAAAAAAGCAAGAAATCATCAGATAAGGTAGATCTGAAGAAGAAATCCATATCAAGAAGATAGGTTCAAACCCAAAGGAGGACAGTTTGAAAAGGATAAGTCATTATGAAATTTTGTCAAAGGCCTAAAGGCCTGAAATCAGTTGCGACAACGACTTCCTCCTTTCCGTTCTCCAAATCAATTTAACGAGAATAGTCGTTGTGGACTTACCTTTCAGAAAGTCGTGTTGCCTATGGGAAATGAGAGACTTATAACACAGGTCTAGAAAAAAAAAATAATTTTTTGGTGCCTTGAGTTTTGCAGCTGATTTTATTTGTACTTCTAATGCTGATTTCAAAACTGAAAACCATTTTTCACTAGCAGCTCTAGTTTTTGAGTTACAGAAATATTCAATTTACCCTAGTTTAAAAAATTCATATGCAAGAAATTCATATGAAAGAATGATCAAAATAAATCTTGGGCACCACATGTAGTTTGCAAAACATGTACTGAACATCTACATCAGTGGACTAATGGAAAAAGGAGGAGTCTGAAATTTGGTGTGCCCTTGGTTTGGAGAGAACCAAAAAATCACTATGACGACTGTCTAGTGAATATCAGAGGCATCAATAGTAAAAACCGAAGCAAGTGGATGTATTCTGATTTAGATTCTGCTCGACGGCGGCCCATCCCTCTAGATACAACCCATACCAACATTTCATCAGCCAGCAGATCTTTCGGAGGATGAAGACAGTGAATATGAGGAAAATGCATCAAGTCCCCAACGATTTAACCAAAGTGAGTTAAGTGATCTCATCAGGGATCTAAACCTCTCAAAACAATCTTCTGAGTTACTGGCATCCCGGCTAAAAGAAAAAAATCTACTTGAGGAAGGAACAACAATAACGTTCTATAGTAAAAGGGAAGCAGAGTTGCTTACGTTCTACTCTGAGGAAGAAGATCTTGTTTTCTGTCAGGATGTTAAAGGTCTCTTAACAAAAATAGGCCTTCCTGAGTATGATCCAGATCGTCTCTTTATTGACAGTTTCAAGCGAAGTTTGAAGTATGTGCTTTTACACAATGGTAACGAATTGGGATCAATACCTATTGCTCACTCAACCCAAATGAAAGAAGAGTACAAGAATATAGCTATAGTCTTGGAAAAGATTAAGTATCACGAACATGGGTGGGTCATTTGTGTTGACTTGAAAATGGTTAACTTTCTCCTTGGACAGCAAGGTGGATACACAAAATATCCCTACTTCTTGTGCCTTTGGGATAGCAGAGCTAAACAAGATCACTGGGTAAAAAAAGACTGGTCTGAAAGAGAGAACATGGTTGTTGGAGGAAAAAATGTTATTAATGAGCCTTTGGTTGATCGGAATAAAATAATCCTGCCTCCAATTCATATAAAACTTGGCTTAATGAAGCAATTTGTTAAGGCTCTAGATAAGGATTCATCTTGTTTTAAATTCATATCTACAAAGATGCAAGGATTAAGCATTGAAAAAATAAAAGCTGGCATATTCGATGGACCTCAAATCAGACGGTTAATAAAGGACACCAATTTTGTTGAATCTATGAATGAAAAAGAGCGAAAAGCGTGGACTTCATTTGTGTCAGTTGTCGAAAACTTTCTAGGCAACAAGAAGGCTTCAAATTATAAGGATTTAGTTCAGAACATGCTGACTGCTTTTCGTGAGCTTGGATGCAATATGAGCATCAAGGTGCATTACTTGCAAAACCATTTGGACCGGTTTCCTGAAAACTTGGGAGACTTGAGTGAAGAGCACGGTGAACGATTTCACCAGGACATAAGGACAATGGAAGAACGATACCAGGGCAAGTGGGATACGCATATGGTGGCAGATTACTGCTGGAATCTGCTAAGAGATTGTCCGAAAAAACCACAATGCAGATCAAGCAAAAAACGAAGCTTCTTGGGTTCCAGTACATCAAATCAGCAGTGAAAAATATATTGTATATGAAATGTACTCGCTAGTATCTTTTTAATAGAATTATTATTTTTTTATATTTATATGTAAATGTCACTAAATGAGCTTGGATTTTCAAAGAAAAATGTTTTACTTTCTTCTTTTCACAATTATTTTAGGTATTTCTAAGGTGTCAGGTTTGCAACACCCTATCCCATAACATGAAAACGGGAGCTGCTAGGAAAAAACCGATTGCAGAAAATACCAAACACCGACACCGTTGACTCGTTTCTTTAGACTCCTCGTCTTCGTGTCAAACAACCGATCGAGAACCCAAGCAGAGCCATGGGAAATCGACACGCGCTGACCATTCAGCACTACTCAATTCTTTCGATATTGCATTTTGGTTGACCTAAATTGATATCCGTAAGGTGATACGTTTCGGATACAATATATTCAATATAAGTGCAACTAAAAACAATTGAGAATGCATTAAGTTCAACGCACTACGACTTCCTCAGATAGGTAGGGGAATACAACAAAACAGTTCAAAAAGTATCGGCACCAAAATGTGTGTTTACCTGTGTAATTATTAAAATGCTTTCAAAAATTTTGGGAGTATTTGAAAATTTAGCAGTTGGACTATAGTTTGTAACTACACACTTTGAGCTCTTTTTATGTACTGAGGGTATGAAAGAGGTATTTCATAACTGAGGATAAATGGAAGATTTTTGAGAGAGAGGAAGAGAAAGCGTTAAGGAGCATTTTTTTAAGAAATATTGTACGGGTACGAACAGGACCCAGAATGAAGCCATCATTAAGTTTATAAAGCTTATTTCCGATGAGAAATGGGTCAATGACATGAGACAGAAAGGAGCCGAGGGAAAAATCCAGTAAATAATTAAAATAATTACAATCGGTTATAAAGGAGTCTTCGGGAAAAGTTTGCTTAGAAAAAAATTAACAAAACAGTTGGGGATTGCTTGTGGGTCGTTTGAAGTTTCGTCATTGAAAAAAAGAGAGGGAGGGTAACCATCGGATTTTCGTTAAAAGTTGAAAAACTGAAAGAAGGATTTAGGGTCTTTAATAAGATTGCTTTGGGTTTGGATAAAATAGCGTTGATAAAGCGAGTCAGTTGGAGATCGAGAACAAAGGAAAACTGTCTAAAACTTATTCCTCTTCTTTTGCAAAGACCGTAGCCTGTGATTATACCAAGACGGGGCAGAAGACAGGGTTTTATGTCGGGAAAAGGGCACATGAAGAAAAATAAAATTAAATCTGTGGCAACAAGGAAAAACGACATAAGTCAGTTTTTGCTACTTTTCAGGAGAGCGATTTGAATGTTTAGTTTGAAATTAAAATCAGGTACAAGACTTTTTTTCTGTTTGCCTTTTGTCTGTAATTGACATGCGGAATGGCTTATTGGGCATCGGATGGTATCAAAAACTCCTTTCCGACATAAGTTGAATTATGATGTTATTGCTTGTGTCCACAGAAATAGTTTAATATAGATTATGTCTATTGCACCATTTAGTTTGGTTGTCAAAATTAAAGGAATACTTGGTGATATATTTATTTGGGAAAATTTAGCTTTATTAAAATCATTTTTTTTTATAGTTTACGCGCTCTAAAGGGATTTTGACTACCCTTAAAATGTTTGAGCATAGTTCGAGAGTTTGAGAAAATTGGTAAGAATTTAAAAGGAGATACCCATGAACATCATGATCATCGGCTCGACAACCGGGTTCCGGTAGTGGCCTCTTTCAACAACTCTCTCCACCTATTCCGGTCTCGAGCTGACGCCATCCAGTTGCGCACATAAGGCTTCGCGCGGCCTGGTCTACGCCATCTCTCCAGCGCAAGCATGGTCTACCACGCTGTCATCTACCATAGAATGTACCACAAAGAACTTTCCGAGCAGTTTCCTCTTCGCTCATGCGAGCTAGGTGCCCTTCCCAACGATATCCCAACGATATCACGATATCTGCTTCAAAGTAGATTGCGTACAATTCATGATTGTACCGTCTCCGGAACCGCCCTTCCTCACATATGGGGCCAACAATTATTCTCCTTAAGACTTTTCTCTCGAACGCAGCTAAGAGTTCGGAGTGCCTTTTGCTAAGCACCCAGGTCTCGGATCCATATGTGAGTACTGGCAGGACCATGGTCCTGTACAGCAGCAGTTTTGAAGTTATGGTGAGATTTCTAGATTTGAAGAGCTTTGACAGACTATAGTAATAAATACCCATGAACATTGGTTTTAAATGTCTGAGTATAGTAATGGGAGGGAAATATTGAGCCGATTAAGGCATTCCACATTCGTGTAGTGCGGCTAAAGAAAGAATCTCTTAACTTAACAGTTCGTCTGAAGTTGAGACCAACGGTAAACTGACGGACATTACCTGAAGCGTGAGAATTCCGGTTGAATTGTTTATGGGGAGGAATGCAACTGGCTATGAAAAGATAGACTTATAGAGGAGAATCATGATAGAAATTTAGATGAAGAGGAGTATGATAGTTGTCGATGGCAGATACAGTAAGGGGATTAAAAGATACCAAAGAGTTGTTGAGATCTCTATAAATAAATTCTAGTTGACTATCTACACAATTTGGAATGGCGCCTACTTGACAAGGACTCGAATCGGAAGGGCTGTCTATGAAGCGACATTCCTTTGCAGAGTTAGGATTTAAAGCAATATAAAATTATTCATCGTGAGGTGAAGTGCATCTAAGATGAGTGAGATTAAAGTCACGGATAGTAGAATATCATCATGGGGGTCACATAGTCCTAATATATGGTCAATTGCAATTGCAGCAAGTTTAAAGGATGTAATGGGTTATCAAGGCGAAATGTATCAATATATAACGTGAAGTGGCTTGCGAGGAATGGTTATTTATTGAGAAGAAGTCGATATTTTGGCAAAATGATATTGGAATTTATAGATGATTTTAGTGTGTTTTGGATAGCTTGAAGTATAAATCATGGAAAAGCCCTTAATTTTTTTATTTGGATGAGAATTTCGAAACTATGTCCTGCCTGAAGGGCGTTTGCATTCGATGTCTAATATTGCAAACGTTGTTTTGAAGAGGCTCTCCATATAAATTCTGTTGGAAATACAAGGAGTGTTTCGTAGAAAATAGGCTTTTTTGTTTCCATTGTTAAGAAGGAGAGACTCGCTTTTGATAGTATCTATCAATAGACGAGAACATGGCGGCTAGCGCTTAACGAACTAAAACCAGCCCACGTAAATGTTACGTACTGGATATTAACCTACAACACGTTATTTAATTTTGTTAAAAATAAATTGATAGATAAGTCTCAACTTAGTTTCGTTTTCGATCAAGAAGAAAAATCTGACAACGCGTGTTTCGGATATCAAAGAGCCTTTTCAAGGTTTTAACACCTACCGACGAAAAGTAAAAAATTGTATGTTGAATGGGAATCATCCAGTTGCAAAATTACAAAAAAAAACAACATCAAAAGCAATAAATTTGAAACCCGTGATTAATTTTATGCTTTTGCAGCTTATTTCGTTAGCTATTTAGATTAAAGGTTAATGAGTGAGTTTGTGTTTCCAAGAACACATTCGTTTTTCCATCCTAATCAGTAAGAAATATGCTGCCTTTATAAAAACCCAGCTGGGTTCTCAGAGGTGTTACACAAAATATGATTAATGCCTAAATGTAATTACCACATACATAAGGCATCCATCACACCAATTAATGTTCCTGCATTATGTATTTATTCTCTTCCAACAAGCTGAAAGTTGAAAAAATACAACCCAACGATCCACAATCCTGACCAGGGCAGTATCTGTTTGCCCTTATATGTAGCTTCCTTTCATACACAAACGAATCATAATTTCCATAATCTTTTATTCGACGCTTCTAATGAAAATTTGATGGCGGCAATGCAAGGACACTTTATTAAGGGTGGCTTTGCTTTGAAAGGAAAACAAAAATAATACAAAACAAATAAATATGAGAAATCACACAAATTAAATTTTGGTACAGAGTGGAGCGGGGGGGGGGGGGAAGGTGGAGAGGCGGTTACTCGAGCTTCATAAAAGACTCCCATATAATGCGCTGCCATTTATTTTGGCTTTTAATATTTTGGATACCATCCAAAAAGGATACAAAAACCGGAAAGTATGAGATATAAATTTGCCAAATCACAAAAATGTAAACTAACCAAACATTAAAATACTTGAATGGCATTGAATGGTTAAATGAATTGCAGCTTTTGTTTTTCATTATAAAAATACGAAAATAAAAATGGAAGGATTTTCAATTTCTGACCTTGAGTCAAATAGATTTCTTGGCACTCGTATCCACCCAAAAAGGAATAGTTTTATTGAGCGACTTTCGCTTGGATTATTGTTATTTCAATTTATATTTTGTTTTGACCTTGGATTTCTACATGGAAGATATCATAAAGTGATTTTTTCAGTGAAGGGGGAGTTCAAAATATAATTGGTAGGTACATATTTCATAAAATATTAAAAATATCGTTTCACATAAAATAGCCTTAGATATGGCTATTGATTTTTACGATTTAGATGCATCAAAAACCAAAGATGGTTAAATATGTGGTTTTTAAAAAGAATTTGACTGGCATTTTTATGTATGGGTTCCTCTAATCTGGTCTCAGCCTTTGCAAGACTTAAAAACATATTAGTCGATGCGGTCGCTAGATTTGTGCCAGTGAAAGCACTTAAACGTCTCAGCAACAGAACTATCCAGTTTAATAAAAGTCCTAAACGATATAATAAAATGCAAAGCTATAAACATAACGAGAAGAAGCAAGCTCAAACCATCTTTTCAAGGCAAATTTCGTCGAATAATTAATCGAATTTTTAAGGAAATTCATGTTCAAGCAGTAATGAATTAGAATAATGTTAAGCCCCTGATTAACACCAATTCTTTTGAAATCGTGCAAAATAAGTTAAGTTGCACCTTTATGCATAATTTTTAATAAGTCCTTGGCTAGTGATAAATTCTTAGATTGTTGAAAAACTTGTCTTATAAGCCCTATTCATAAAGCCGGTTATAACAACTTTTACAAAAAATATTTGAAGCCACAGTTAAGAACCAAGCTGTTTGCAATTGTTAAAAATCATGTTTTGGAGTATCAGCCCGGCTTTGTGAATGAAAGGCCCACTGCTACTAATTTAACAAATTTAACAAACCATTGAATAACGAATACAGAAAGACTACTTTAAGTTCTCACAGTGTTTACTGAATTTCGCGAAAGCTTTTTATCGAGTTCAAAATTCGGTATTAGTAAATAAGCTTGAGCAGTTCGGTATTTTAAGCTGAATTCATAGTAACTTGATTGACCACACACAAGATGTTAAAATTGGTTCTTCCATCTCTCCAGTTATTTATAATTTTTCGGGAGTTCCGCAAGGCTGCCTTTTGGGTCCGCTCCTTTTCTCACTTTAATAATCTACCTTCTTACGTTAACCGATCAAATTGCCTTCTTTTTGCAGATGATTTGAAATTATGTAAATCAATAAGTTCATTATCAGGTCCTCAAGGCCTTGAAGAGATATTAATCATGTAATAAGCTGGTTCTCACTTAATGCGTTGCAGTTAAAGAGTTGAAAGTCATAAAGACCTTGGCGTCATCTTTCACTGTAAGTTAAATGTTGCTATGCTCTACGATTATATTATTTTACGTGCAAATTTTCTTATCAGGTTTTTATGTAGAAATACCAAGGATTTTCAAGATCCCAATGGCTTAAAAGTTTTCGTCAGTTAATTGATCCAATCTAGGTTGAAATATTGTTGTTTAATATATAATAGCGTCCTCACTGCCAAAAAAGCCTTTCGTATCGAAAGTGTGACCTCTCGCACGGCAGTCACCTTGCCGCGGTGCGGAGGTTTAAATTTTAAAGATTCATCTGACCTGCAGGTTTGGAAAAACCCAATCCGGTAGTCATGTTGAGGAGTTACGAACTAGGAACTGCCCCCCCCCCCCCCCTAATCCAGGGTGTTACGTGCTCCGTGCCTATTGGATGGTTTGCAGCCGGGGGGTATACCGGCTGTATTCTAACGGAACCTCTTCGACACCAGGTCGAATCGAAGAGTAACCAAGACCTTACCATATCATGCGGAGCTCTGATATGGCGGACCTTCCCTTCTCTAGCTACTCGTGGGAACAAACTTTTAAAAAAATGCCAAAAAACAAAAAAATTAAAAACAACATAAACCACAAAAAATTCAACATTATGCGGATCGCATTGAGACTAACCTCCGTGGAGACGATTCGAGAGCGAACATTAGTCACTTCCTAAAGAGAAAATCTCATGGACAGGTGCAAAACCGGGGAGCTCAAGGAGAATCGTCTGCAACGAGTCAGGGGAAAATGCCACCCAGGCCAGGTACAGATGATACTTCTGGCACATCTGGAGCAGGCATGAAGAGAATACCTTCCAAGCCGGTGAAGGATGCTGTCAAAGTAATAAGTGATGGGAAGATGCCACCACCACAAGCTGCCTCCGATTCTACAAAAAGGTTGTACCAAGAGAAAGAAAGTGTTCGCACCAGGAGAAACAACGCTTCCGAAAATGGGCGAGGCGGGTGGCCGGGACGACCCAAATAGAAAAGGGCTTAGCTGTGCGGGTTTGAGATGGTACCTCCGGTTCCTTTACGAGGGCATGTCCCCGCAGGAAGCCAGGAAAAAGGTAGATGAGAGAAAGGCGGATGCAAATAAGGAACCTGCAAAAAGCCTAGACCAGGGTAAGAGGAAGAGCCACCATATAACCCCTGTCCAATGGCAAGAAGCCTAAAAATCCAGAACGTCGCCAGCAACCACAGCGGGAACAAGCACCGATAAAGTCGGAGCCGACGTACAGCAGCTCTCGTATGCGAGCGCGGTCAGGACTTTGAGGATTGCGGCTCTACCAAAGGAGTACCCTCAGGTCTCCCTCAGTGCTGACGAATTGTCAGTATTGAAGGAGGCCATTATTGGGGAAGTCATCCTTGGATGGACGCACAAACTCAAATTTAATGGCGTGCACTTCAGGGCGGGACTGTTGTTAGTCAACTGCGCTGGGCAAGAGACGGCAGATTGGCTCAAGGAGAAAGCCTCCAAGTTGAGTACTTGGAAGGGCAGCGAATTGACGGCACGTATGGGCGACGACATCCCCAAAATGCACAGCATCACGCTGTTTCTGCCAAGAAGCACCGGGCAAGACGACAAAAAATCGCTCGCGCTCAGAATGAGGGAATGTTTGTCAAAGCATGGAAGATCCTGGTCGAGCAAGGTCGAGAGCAAAGGGCAGCTCCTGGTGATCAGCATTGACGGTCAGTCAGCGGAGGCCAGAAGTAAGGCAGGGCATCAACTGCATTAGAAATTCGGGAAAATCCCGGTTACTGGTTTACGTAAACACAGTAAAACGAGCTGTATGGTAGTAGCAGGTAGAGGAGGCAACACCATCCCTACCGCGGCCGTATCCAGTTTGCCTGTCAGCATCATTCTTTAATTTATAATTTATATAACAAATCAATTTGTATAGTTGGTCACGATTCCAAAATTTCATTAAGGAAGTAATTTTGTGCCCGTTTAACGACATTTTAAATTGTGGATCGCAAAACATCTAGCTTCAAATTTTTTCTACATTGTTAGATTTCAAGACTTTCAAAGTTTGTGGTTTTTTGTAGTAAACGCCAGATTTCAGAACATCCCAAAGGAAGAAGTCTGACGTAGCCTCGTCGTTCAAATCTCCATAACAGGAGATCGCTCGACCAGGAAATTGGTGTCTCAGTATCTCCATCGTTGTCCGAGCTGTGTGAACGATTGCTCCGTCCAGCTCGAATCAAAAACATTCGACACCGAATTTGTTTATCATCTGTCTAAAACGCTTACCTTCTACGGTTACAGTAACTTTGTCGGCGTCCAAAAGGCCAATCACAGTATCTTTGAGAGGATGCAAAGTCACTCAGCTAAGTCCTAAATTGTTCAAGCATATGGTACACAACGACAAGGAAAGCGATGACGAAATTCCAAGTTCTTCCCAAATACTTGTATATCATTGATATAGTTGTAAGCTTATTCTCCATCTGTCTACAACATAGACGTCAAAGCACAATGCCATTTGAGGCCATTTGCAAAAATTAAGGCCCATTCAGATTATGAAAATACTTTTGAGGAACCTTGTAGTCACTTATAATAATCCTAAATCCAACTTTATTTTGGCATCAATGTTTTTATCAAGACATAGATTAAGTCTCGAAAATTAAAAGCGTTTCGCGGCATAAAATGTCCCTATTGGGAATGAGTTTGGATGACTTTTACAATTTTAGAATCATATTTGGTCAAGGCAATTCGATTGCGGGATAATCTTCAACCTCAATTGCACATGAATGTGGCTCAATATGTCCCTCCCATTGCGTTATTCAGGCACTCGGGACCAATCCGTATCGGTATTGGTCAACCATCGGAGTAGCATTCCAGGTAATGCTCTAAAAGCTATATCCACGTCAAGTTTCTACTTTGGTCATGGTTTTATCCTAGGCTCCGCATATACATTCATAACTAAGCTACATTTACTAACATAAATCATACTTAAACCTTCAAATGTAGGCGCTAATATATTGAAATCATATTCAATTCATCCCGAAGCTTGGAAATTTAATACAAACAAAAATAAAAACAACCAACAATTTTCTATTAAAATATTTTTCTTTCGGCTGAATTTCAAGGACTTGTTTTTTAACCTTCATAATGAAAAGGCACAACACCGAGATAAAACTCACACCCAAGTGTCGTAACTTGCAAACTGAGTCAATATCCTGAGCAAAGAAGTGAAGTGAAATGCTTTCAATAAAAACCTTTTTGGCACTCCGAAACGCGTAATATCAATTACTTCAGCTGGAACTTTGCTCGTTTTTTTCTTTTAGTGGAAGGGAGATATGTACAGGGTACATATTTAAACACGTGGAAAAAACAATAAAAGGTGAAATAATAAAAACAATATTTTCTGCGCAGATGTTCTTAATATTTTCAATGAAGAAAAACAAAAAAAAACCTAATCGACTGATTTTTTTGTTGACTTGTTTTCTTCTTTTTTTGCAAATTGACCTTAAAGATTAATGAAGGAATTTAGTGACATGGGAAGGAGGTAGGTACATTCTGTAGACGTTAATTTTGAAGAAAGAAAATATTTTGCATTCTGAAGTCTATAATTGGAATTTCAAATTCGAAATTGAATATTTCATTTGAATGATGCAGTATCAGTTGGAAATCGTTGGGATGGACTAAGAACTTGTGGACTATTTTTTTTGAAGTATTTTATACCGATTTAAATAATAAGTTTGGTTTGGTTTATTAGTTACATCAATTAGAGATTACAATAATCATCTTGTGGACTACATAAAAATAAAAATATAAATAAAAATTAAATACAAATACGTGGGCATTTCAATGTTCCAACCAAGTTCCCATACGACTAACCTAGTGAATTTTTTTTTGATACTTTCTAATGCTTCCAAACCACACAGCAATATTCCAAGATAGACAACAGATTTACGAGTGTAAGGGTCTGTGAAATCTATTGAAATAAGTTTGATAAAACCTAGCATGGAATGAGCTTTCGCAGCGATATATTCAACAAGCTTGATAAAATCAAGTTTATGGTCAAAAACCACACCGAGATCTTTCTTTTCATAAACTCTTTCAAGAACAGAACTGCCAATTTTGTATTCGAAGGAAATTGGGGAGTAGGATCGACAGAAAGAAAAACATTGACATTTGGCAAAATTTAATAATAATAATTGATCCGGCCTACACCATTTCGTAAGGCTGCTAAGGTCATCTTGCAAACGAAGGCAATCATCTTTTTGTGTAATGCATCTAAAAAGAAATTTAGATCGTCCGCGAACAATAGACGAAAAGAATTGAAAACAAAACATCAGGCAGGTCATTGATGAAAACAAGAAAAAGGAGCGGTCCTAGGTGACTACCTTGAGGGACACCTGATGACACACATACGGGAGAAGAATGAAAATTGTCAATATTTACGAACTGAGTGCGTCCTATAAGGTAAGATGCCAGCCAATTCAAAATATTAGAATGGAATCCGATTCTTAAAAGTTTGTTCAATTGTAGGGCACAACCTACCACGAAAAAAGTGTCAAGACCTAATTGCCAGTGTAAACACCCACCTACAAGTTCATCTTTCACAACCCTGTCAAAATGAATCACTCGAGCATGCGAAAATCCAGTAGTGATCAGCTGAGATAATTTGGTCGAAAAGATCGGAAATACGACGACATTTTATTAAACTGTCTAATCGAGTTTCGTGTAAAGATCTCGATCCTTTTTTCCGAGCTGAACCTGATCGAGGACTAGACGTGGTTGTTTGACTTAATCCCTAAGTGTTAGCTTTTCCATTGGAATAGACAAACTAAGAAAAACAGCAAGCCTATAAAACGATAGAGACAGAACCCGACAGCCTTCACACGTGCTCCGTGCGCTGAAAGTTTCTGAAATTCTCGATCCATACGGAGGATCTCTTTGTTAATCGTGTGTGAAAATTGGCTGCTTTCTTCTTGACAAAATATATCGACCGAATTACTCGCTACCTCGTCACCAAATTTTAGCGAAGACAACAAAGATCTGCCACGTCAAAAGGTGAAGATCGCTAGGTCACGTGGGGTAGTCGGGTGGTCTAACAACAACCAACCTGTCAACTAGCTTGGGAAGCACTCAAGGTCTGTACCGAGCGAGCACATGATAGTCCAATTGAGAAGGGAGTTGAGGAAACAGCTTTCAATTTACGCGATTAAAGGCGAACTTCTCGCAAAATCTACGAATCGCCGACAAGCTCCACACGGAGTAGTATTGAGTGTAGCTTAGCCTTGGAGATGACATAACCTAAGCGAGTACCAAACTACACCTGTTGCTTTGACCTGTTCAGCTGCACGCCCATCATAAACAGCAAATTCAATATTGTCTCAAGCCAAGGCTATACGGAGACTTTGTATTACGAAGGAGCTTGTCGCAAGACTTCATCATCCTAATCAGCGACACCACTCAACCGGTCAGCACTGTAGCATGGATCATGATTCATAAGATCTTTTTTTTTATTATATACCTAGAAAATCTCTCTGATTTAACATACATCTTTTTCAATCAATTGCCAAGTTAAGTATACATAAATACGATTTGTTTAAGCACATGTAAATTCGTTCCAATTCCGAAAGGTATTTTGTTTTTACTCCCAAGTGTTTAGCTTAGCTCAAAAAGATCGAGCCCCTTCGACGAATGCTGTGCACAACATCCATCGGAGGACGAGCCATCTAACTATAACGTAAAGTTCAACATCCAACACAAAAGGTGCGGTAAATTGTGGTTATTCAATTCGGTGAGTTTATGTTATTATAAATATATAAAAATCTTTCGAGCTTAGAACGAATCCTCATTTACCCTAATTAAAACTGAATGATTAGATACTTTGGCATATTAATTAAAAGAGATAACCTTAATACACCAGATCAATAATAAGAGAAGAGAGGATTGATGGTTGATCTCAATTAAAATCTTTTCTCAGAGAAATTATTTTGACTATACAAAGAGGTGTAGACTATATGTATTTTAATTAAATTCTTAAATTTAGAGTCGCCATTATTTTATGTAAAGAAAAGCCTCTCCAATCCTCTTTAACAGATAAAACAATTAACTTACAATTTAAATAGTCCGGAGAAATCCACAGTTAATGTAACAGAGAGAGAGAGAGAGTAAGAGAAGTTTAGAATTAAGATTAGATTACATAAGTGTTCAAAAGAAAAACAAAAGGAGAATAAACAATTTTCGGTTGAAGGCCAATTGAGTGATAATCTTTTTGTTTAATATTGCTATTAGGTAATATTAGTTTTTTATGGGAAGTATAAGAGAAATTCTCTGCAGTGCTTGTGATCATCATGAATCTGCAGCACGAGTATTCAGCATTATTACATTAAGTGAATTGATGCGATGAGCGGAGTTTAATTTCGATTAGTTGCTATAGGGGGGCGTATGGTGAGGTATGGTAACCGATGATAGAGCAGTGAGTGAGTGAGTGATCATTCGCACTCGAGTACGGGGTTGTCACTATAAAATCTTGCGAGGTGATAACCATGGACGGTCCTGGTTTGCATAAACTCGACTGAGGGGGGGTATTGCAACAGAAACCAACAACATCTTATGGTTTCAAAACAAATTTCAGAAATATCTTTATGGATCGATTCGGATTTTCATATGGTTAAAGTTTTAGGTGTGTTCGATTTTGCATATATGAGTCAGGCATGGAAAAATAGAACGGTGTCCGGTAGCGGTGCAAGATCCCACGACTCCGGCGAGCTAGTGTCGTGCACAAGCCAGCATGCCTGCCGCACTTTACTACCAGGACAACCTACCTTACAACTTACTGCGGCTGCCGAAGTTCCTGTCCTTCGCGGGTGTTAGTAAGATAACATCAACAATTGTTGGGTAGGGTCAACTAACCGTAACACAGGTGGCGCCCAACACGTGGGGCAACGCAACGAAACAAAAATAATTTTCTATACATACATACACCTTTTAATAGATATTCAAATCGATATTTTTAGTAACTATGAATTTCAATAAATTCAATAAATTAAATTGAGTCATTGACCGGATTAGAGATTCTGTTCTTGATCTGTTGCGATGAGAAAATTTCGGATTTAATATAAACATAAACACGTTAGAAATGTGACGACCGGGAATATCGGTCATTTTTACCACTTTTCGTCTGTTGCGTTCATTTCATAAGCGATTGTTTCCAGTAAGATGATAACTTTTCTGAATGAATTTTTGAGGCGACCCGGAGTAGAGATACTAGCTATCACCACTCCGCGCTGCGCTGTAATTCTCTTTCAGAGAATATTCTATTAAAGTTTTTTTGTAACGTAATCCCACTTATTTAATAGAGCACATCTAAATACCTTTTGAAGATACTAAAAATTTAATTGAATCATGACAGAAGACTTAAAAGTGTATAACCACTACGTCCTCAGATACAAGTTAAAATTTAACTACAATTGAGATAGCGTCAAGTTTCATTTCAGTAAAATCTTCAAGGATAAATATCTAACTCTACGATTTTGTTTTCTGAATTTGTTTATCGTCGGACTTACAAATATACCACCCATACAAACCCTAGCACAAATACATGAATTAAGTACAGCAAACGTTAATTATAATTTTTATACACTTCTATCTAAATTTTAAATCAAGCAAATTAGTAAAAACAAAAAACAAAAAAAAAAAAAAAAAAAAAAATAAATATAAATATATATTATATACCAAATACAAGTAGTACACGAAAGTACCTACCCAACCAAACAAATTTTATTGAGATTTGTCTTGTTCTGTTAGATTCCATTTTGTCGGTGAAAGTTTTGAATAGGCATGCCTCGAAGAAAGGATAACCCACAAAACCATAAAGGGAGTAGCACACCAGGTATCATTCCTAAGCCTCCCTTACAACATATTTCCAATCAAGACCAAAATCCGGAACAGCCACATGGATCGGAGGCGGCCGGAATTGGTGACAACCAGTCTACATTACGTAATGTTAGTCTCATTGAGCAGATCCAAACAATAGTTACCGCTTCAATTGGACTGAATAGAACCGCCGACCTTCGCAGGCGACAAGACGAGTTTGAGAAAGAGAAAGAGGAGATTCGTCAGCTGGTGGCTACAACCATACGCGACGCTTTAAATGCGCCAACTCCTACACGGAACCTTAATGAAGATTATGATGTCGCGCGACAGCCAGACATTCAAGGCCCTACAGCTAGGCGTCGAGCCGCTGCGGCTACCCAAACACTACAGGCGGAACAACAGTATAGTGAAGGGGTAGACAATTTCATAAATCGCTTTGATACTCTCAATATGGATTCTGAATCTCCACCCGTCATACCATCCGCTAGAAACTTTTCAGCCTCATCCTCGACTAAGCCATCAGAATACCATAAATGGGGACTTAAATTCGACCTGAAAAAGATGACAATCGATGATTTCTTGTTTAGATTGAATAGACTTATGGAATGTTACAACGTTTCCTGGCATGAGATCTTTCTTAACTTCCATCATTTTGTTACGGGAGATACCGAAACGTGGTATTGGATGTATTTACACGCTCATCCGAATGCGGATTGGTCAACTCTGCGAACAGCATTGTTCGAACAATATAAGAGTTTGGAAACCGATTCCGAATTATCTCGTACCATGTTTGACAGACGACAAGGAGTCTACGAGAGCTTCGATGACTTCTACAATGATATTCTGAAGCTCAATGCTCGGCTCTATCGGCCAAAGTCTCCGAGAGAGATTATTGATCTTTTGAAGCAAAATGTGAAAAGACGTATGGGCGAACTGTTGATAACATTTTACACGAACAGTTTACCGGAAATGGTTCACGTTTGCAGAACGATTGAGAAATATATAAATCAACAAGATTCATCGAGAACTAGATCACTACCACCCATATACCAGCGAAAACAAGTAGCTGAAGTTGACTTAAATTTAGATACCAATGAACCCCAAGTAGATGCTATGTCGTTTCCTCGCTCGAATAATGACACTTTGACCTATCTGTGTTGGAATTGTAGGCAAAAGGGCCATTCCTACAGGGAGTGTCCAAGCACACAAGCAAACTTATTCTGCTATAAGTGTGGCTTACAAAACACAACCTCTCCAAATTGTCAGAGATGTGCGGGAAACCGGAAGCGGGGCGATCCGACTGCCGGGGAGAGTTGCCCGAAAACAAAGAACCCGGAAAACTAAGAAAAGATATAAAACTAACTGAATTACTTAGAAAACTAAATATGACATACTTACCTGATTTACCTGAAATAACGAAACCATCTGACTTAACTAACTTACCTCAAGAAACAAACTTACATGATTTACCTAACATAGAAAACAATAAATACTTACCGGACTTATCCGCACAAAAATCTGCGGACATAACACCTATATATAACGAGACAAAATTAAAAATTTTGAAAAGACCACAAGATACTCTTAACGAGTCCCGGCCAAAAAAAGAACCTAAATCCCTTCACGACAGGCTGCAGAATTATTATGCGGTTAGAGACCGTATATTTAGTACCAAACCCTCCAAGCGTGTTTTGAAACTTCGAGAGCGATTTAAAAAGAAGACGAGCGTCTTCAAAGCTATATCTGCAACTTGCCTGAGTGGTGGTGAAGATCCGCGGCCGTACGCAAATGTCTCTATTTTTGGCAGAAACATACTAGGTTTACTGGACAGTGGGGCCAGTATTAGCTGTCTCGGGTCAGGGTGTTTAGAGTTATTGAAAGACGTAGGAGTTGCTTTTAAATCCTTCGATTCGAATGTTCGAACCGCCAGTGGTCAACGACAATCTATCGTCGGTGAAATATCCACTGAAGTTTCATATAAAGGCAAAACGAAAATAGTTACCTTCTATCTAGTGCCTACTTTAGAACAGCAGTTGTATTTAGGAGTCAATTTCTGGGCGTTGTTTGAGATTGCTCCCCGAGTACTTTCAGAATTGACGTCAAGTATAACGCTTAACCAATGCGATACAAATGCACATGAACTATCGGATGATCAATCCAAAAGACTAGAAAATGTGATCCAATTATTCCCGTCCTTTGCTAAATATGGCCTTGGGCGAACACATCTCGAGGAGCACTACATAGATACAGGTAGTGCTGAGCCCATAAAGCAAAGACACTATCCCGTGTCTCCGGCGGTACAGAAACTTATGTATGATGAGTTGGATAAGATGCTGGAGATGGGCATTATTGAAGAGAGCAACAGCTCCTGGAGCTCTCCGATTGTCTTGGTGCAAAAGCCAGGAAAAAATCGTTTGTGCCTCGATTCGCGGAAAGTCAATAAATGCTCAAAAACAGACGCTTACCCACTTCATCATATGGAAGCACTGCTGAGTCGAGCTTCAGATACACACTTCATTTCCAGTGTTGATCTGAAGCACGCCTTCTGGCAGATACCGTTGGAGAAGTCATCGCGGGAAAAGACTGCGTTTTCGGTGCCCGGCCGACCCCTGTACCAATTTGTGGTTATGCCATTTGGTCTTCACGGTGCAGCTCAAAGGTTGTGTCGACTTATGGACAAAGTGGTTCCACACGAGTTGAGACAGAACGTATTTGTATATTTGGATGATTTACTGATTATTTCAAGTTCATTTGAGGAGCATATGGACGTACTTACGAAAGTAGCTGAATGTTTACGAAAAGCTGGACTCACGATAAATTTAAATAAATCGAAATTCTGTTTCAAACAGCTGAAATACCTTGGGTACATAGTGGGAGGCGGTTGTCTCAAAACTGATCCGGATAAGGTTGTTGCGATCCAGGACTTTCCTGTACCAAAAACGGCCCGTCAAGTCCGTCGTTTTTTAGGTCTATCTGGTTGGTACAGGAGATTTATTAAAGACTATTCTACTATCGCAGCTCCGATTACGGATACATTGAAAAAGGGAAAATCTTTTGTCTTCGGACCAGAAGCCATTGCGGCCTTTCAAAAACTCAAGCTGACACTGACGACAGATCCGATTCTAATAAACCCTAACTTTTCGAAGCCCTTTATAATTTTATGCGACGCTTCAACGTCTGGTGTAGGGTGCGTTTTATGCCAAGTTGATGAAGACGGGGTGGAAAGGCCTATCTATTATTACTCGCATAAACTTAATGCCGCGCAACGCAATTATAGCGTTACGGAGTTAGAATGTCTAGCAGCCGTCTTAGGAGTTGAAAAATTTAGGTCGTACGTTGAGATGCAGGAGTTCAAGATAGTGACTGATCATGCGAGCCTAAAGTGGCTAATGAGTCAGAAAGATTTGAGTGGGCGTCTTGCTAGATGGAGTCTGAAACTCCAACGTTTCACATTTGAAATAGAGCATCGTAGGGGTTCACAGCATATGGTTCCAGACGCACTCTCTCGCGTTCACTGTGTTGATGAGATTGCCTTTGAAAATGCCAATGATGTGAGTTCTAGCGAGGTTCTACACGTCAATCTTTCCGATCCGTCCTTTAAGTCAGACGAATATGTGAGGTTGATAGAAACGGTGGAGAAAAATAAAAATCAACTGCCAGATCTTCAAGTGACAGAAGGTTTTGTTTACAAAAAGGTCAAGTTCAGTACAGGTAATCCGGTAGAGGATGACCAAACATGGAAACTATGGATTCCTTCAGCAATGACAGCTCATTTGATCCATTTGGCTCATGATCCACCAAAAGCCTCGCATGGGGGAGTCGCAAAAACTCTATATCGACTGCGAGAGCGTTTTTACTGGCCTAATATGGCGGTACAAGTCAAAACGTTCATTGCGGACTGCAGCATCTGTAAAACATCGAAAGCCCCTAATTCGACTCTACGACCACCAATGGGACAAGCGTTTGTAGTAGAGAGACCTTTCCAACACATCTTTATCGACTTTCTCGGCCCATATCCCCGATCCAAGAAAGGGAATGCATATATGATAATTTGCTTAGATCAAATGACTAAATTTGTTTTGATCCAACCAATCAGAAAAGCGACGAGTGAGTCAGCTATAAAATTTCTTGAAGAGCAAGTCTTCTCAATTTTCGGTGTTCCGGAGTCCTTGCTTTCGGACAATGGTAAGCAATTTATAAGTAACGATTTTAAAAAACTCATATCAGCATATGGAATCAGACATGTTAGGTCAGCTGCGTACTCACCCCAGGCGAACGCGAGCGAGCGCGTTAATCGATCAATTTTAACAGCCGTACGTTCCTATATCGCAAAAGAACCAAATCAAGCTAATTGGGATAGACATGTCTCATCTATTGCTAGTGCCTTAAGATCAACTGTTCATGTATCTATTGGTATGTCTCCACATGAGGCGTTATTTGGGCATTCAAAGATTGAACATGGTCACGATTACCTTCTCCTGAAAAAACTCAAAGGACTTAACAATTCTGAATTTGATCTGCTACCAAAGAGTTGTAAAATGAATCTTATCCAAAGTCATTTGAAAGAGTCTTTAGAAAAAGCACATCAAAACTACGAAAAGACATACAATACGAGGAGTAAGAATTCAAACTTTGTTGTGGGGCAAACAGTATTTAAACGAAATTTTATATTAAGCGATTCCAATAAAAAACGAAATTCTAAGCTCTGCCCTAAGTTTATTCCAGCTATTGTTAAAAGCATACCAAGTAAAAATCTATACGAACTAGTGGATACTAAAGGCAAAGTCGTAGGAGTATTCCACGCTAAGGATATACGAAAATAACTTAGAATCATAACTACTCGTATTCCAGTCTAAATCTCAGATAGAATTAATTTTGAATAACTCACAAAAGAGTGCCTTTTTTTTCTTTTCAATTTTGGTGATATGATCAGAAAATTAAAAAGTTTTGTAGGGCACAACCTACCACGAAAAAAGTGTCAAGACCTAATTGCCAGTGTAAACACCCACCTACAAGTTCATCTTTCACAACCCTGTCAAAATGAATCACTCGAGCATGCGAAAATCCAGTAGTGATCAGCTGAGATAATTTGGTCGAAAAGATCGGAAATACGACGACATTTTATTAAACTGTCTAATCGAGTTTCGTGTAAAGATCTCGATCCTTTTTTCCGAGCTGAACCTGATCGAGGACTAGACGTGGTTGTTTGACTTAATCCCTAAGTGTTAGCTTTTCCATTGGAATAGACAAACTAAGAAAAACAGCAAGCCTATAAAACGATAGAGACAGAACCCGACAGCCTTCACACGTGCTCCGTGCGCTGAAAGTTTCTGAAATTCTCGATCCATACGGAGGATCTCTTTGTTAATCGTGTGTGAAAATTGGCTGCTTTCTTCTTGACAAAATATATCGACCGAATTACTCGCTACCTCGTCACCAAATTTTAGCGAAGACAACAAAGATCTGCCACGTCAAAAGGTGAAGATCGCTAGGTCACGTGGGGTAGTCGGGTGGTCTAACAACAACCAACCTGTCAACTAGCTTGGGAAGCACTCAAGGTCTGTACCGAGCGAGCACATGATAGTCCAATTGAGAAGGGAGTTGAGGAAACAGCTTTCAATTTACGCGATTAAAGGCGAACTTCTCGCAAAATCTACGAATCGCCGACAAGCTCCACACGGAGTAGTATTGAGTGTAGCTTAGCCTTGGAGATGACATAACCTAAGCGAGTACCAAACTACACCTGTTGCTTTGACCTGTTCAGCTGCACGCCCATCATAAACAGCAAATTCAATATTGTCTCAAGCCAAGGCTATACGGAGACTTTGTATTACGAAGGAGCTTGTCGCAAGACTTCATCATCCTAATCAGCGACACCACTCAACCGGTCAGCACTGTAGCATGGATCATGATTCATAAGATCTTTTTTTTTATTATATACCTAGAAAATCTCTCTGATTTAACATACATCTTTTTCAATCAATTGCCAAGTTAAGTATACATAAATACGATTTGTTTAAGCACATGTAAATTCGTTCCAATTCCGAAAGGTATTTTGTTTTTACTCCCAAGTGTTTAGCTTAGCTCAAAAAGATCGAGCCCCTTCGACGAATGCTGTGCACAACATCCATCGGAGGACGAGCCATCTAACTATAACGTAAAGTTCAACATCCAACACAAAAGGTGCGGTAAATTGTGGTTATTCAATTCGGTGAGTTTATGTTATTATAAATATATAAAAATCTTTCGAGCTTAGAACGAATCCTCATTTACCCTAATTAAAACTGAATGATTAGATACTTTGGCATATTAATTAAAAGAGATAACCTTAATACACCAGATCAATAATAAGAGAAGAGAGGATTGATGGTTGATCTCAATTAAAATCTTTTCTCAGAGAAATTATTTTGACTATACAAAGAGGTGTAGACTATATGTATTTTAATTAAATTCTTAAATTTAGAGTCGCCATTATTTTATGTAAAGAAAAGCCTCTCCAATCCTCTTTAACAGATAAAACAATTAACTTACAATTTAAATAGTCCGGAGAAATCCACAGTTAATGTAACAGAGAGAGAGAGAGAGTAAGAGAAGTTTAGAATTAAGATTAGATTACATAAGTGTTCAAAAGAAAAACAAAAGGAGAATAAACAATTTTCGGTTGAAGGCCAATTGAGTGATAATCTTTTTGTTTAATATTGCTATTAGGTAATATTAGTTTTTTATGGGAAGTATAAGAGAAATTCTCTGCAGTGCTTGTGATCATCATGAATCTGCAGCACGAGTATTCAGCATTATTACATTAAGTGAATTGATGCGATGAGCGGAGTTTAATTTCGATTAGTTGCTATAGGGGGGCGTATGGTGAGGTATGGTAACCGATGATAGAGCAGTGAGTGAGTGAGTGATCATTCGCACTCGAGTACGGGGTTGTCACTATAAAATCTTGCGAGGTGATAACCATGGACGGTCCTGGTTTGCATAAACTCGACTGAGGGGGGGTATTGCAACAGAAACCAACAACATCTTATGGTTTCAAAACAAATTTCAGAAATATCTTTATGGATCGATTCGGATTTTCATATGGTTAAAGTTTTAGGTGTGTTCGATTTTGCATATATGAGTCAGGCATGGAAAAATAGAACGGTGTCCGGTAGCGGTGCAAGATCCCACGACTCCGGCGAGCTAGTGTCGTGCACAAGCCAGCATGCCTGCCGCACTTTACTACCAGGACAACCTACCTTACAACTTACTGCGGCTGCCGAAGTTCCTGTCCTTCGCGGGTGTTAGTAAGATAACATCAACAATTGTTGGGTAGGGTCAACTAACCGTTACACAATAGAATTGAAAGGCTGACTCTATCAAAAGCCTTTGCGAAGTCGGTATAGATCACGTCAACTTGATGCCCTTCTTCATGTTTATTAAGAAAAAAATTAGAAAAAATAGAAAGTTTGGTAGTTGTAGACCTACCGGAAATAAAGCCATGTTTGAAAGGTGATATTATTTCTTTTAGCACTAAGCAAAAACAAGCTATTCAAAAAGTTTCAGAATCGTTGACAACTTACGAATGGGGCGATAGTTTGATATTTCCTGCTTGGGACCCGATTTGTGAATTGGAATTATAAAAGTTTTTTTTTCCAATCAGAAAGAAAATCTCCTTTAGTAAGAGAGCAATTAAAAATTTAAAAAAGGGGTTCTGAAAGTGATGCAGCACACATTTTTAAAACCATTGGATGCACTCCATATGGACCAGACTGTTTATCGCTGTTCAAATTCGAAAGTGCTTTTTCTACTTCAGAACTCTTGAAAACTAAATATCCGATATTTATCACACTATCAGCATTATTGTTAATATTAGCAGACTGTTCTTGAAAGGGACTTGAGTAGTTGGATTCAGCAAATACATTGCAAATTGTTGGCATATCAGAATAAGTTACATCCTTATATTGCATATTTTTAGGAATTCTACTGTCTTTTTTTTTATAAATGTCCAAAAAAATTTACTATTATTTTTTAAACTAGTTTCAACTGAAGTAACATAACAATTCTGTCTGTATGTCTACAGGCTAAACGACCGGGCCGATTTTCTTTAAACTTGGTAGCTATGGGTATTGATTTTTTCCCCCACACGTTTTTTTCTTTTTTTTTTTTAAGACCAAAAAATAACGGTGTCTGCCATACGAATTTTTTTCGAAATTTTATAAATATTTTTTTGCTCAAAAACTGTCCCACAGATTAAAAAAAAAAATCATCAAATTTCATTTAGTTCAACCTAGGTAATGGTTGAATGGAACCATTTTTTTGTTTTTGATTTTGATCATTTTTTGTATGCTAAGGCTCCCCAGCAGTTTCAATATTATTGGGTATTCAAATTTTCAAAAAAAAATTTGTTTAGATTTAAAAAAAAAAAATTCAATTTTTTTTTTTTTTGAAAACAACATTTCGAAAGCCCTATTTTCGGTTTTTTTAAAACTTGATAAATAGAAGTTTCTTAAAATAATCTACAAGATATAAGAAAAAAATTTATTTTACCTAAAAATAACGGTGTCCTCCATTCAAATGTTAAAAATGGTGTTCGAAAATCGTATTTTTCTCGTTCCGAGAATTTTGCTTAAATTTTTTTTCTTTGGATTAATTTTTAAGATCTATAATTTAATAAAATAAAATGCACGACTGGATTGCACTAACTTGCTCCTATGTAATAGACTAGGAATTTGAACACGAATGTTACTAGAGAAAACTGTTCATAAGGATAAATTTTATTTTTTAAACTCTTTTAGTAGTAAGAGATAGGAACAGAATGTTATGCAAATATGAATGTATGCAAAAGAAAAAATTATAAGTCGTTGTAGTGGTTTCTTAAAAAAAATATTAAGTCGTTTTTGAAATATTGAATTTTCCAAAAAAAAGAATACATTTTTTTTTCAAAATTCAAAAATATATTTTTCTTAAAGTTTTGAAATGCAATGATTTTTAAACTTTTTGGAAGCATCTCTGAAAAAAAAACTCATTAAGATCCGTCATGTAATTAATAAGAAATTCAAAATTCGGAAAAATGATTCAATGGTAGGTACAAGCTGTAATATCTTAATTTCAATTTTTTTTTATTAAATTAAAGATCATAAAAAATTAATTGAAAGAAAAAAAAATTTATCAAAATTCTAGGCGCCGTTTTCGAGAAAAATGCGATTTTTGAAAACCATTTTTTAATTTTTTTTTACATTTGTATGGTGGGAACCTTTATTTTTAGGTAAAATACACTTTTTGTTCTCACATCTTGTAGACTATATTGAAAAACTTTTATTTATCAAGTTTAAAAAAATCTAGCATGGGATTTTCGAAATACTGAGTTTTGAAAAAAAAATTTGAAGTTTTTTTTTAAAATCCAAAATTTTTTTTTTGAAAATTTGAATACATACGCAAATCTATATAAATTTTTGGGGAGCTTTAGCAAAAAATATTATCCAAATCGGTTGTACCGTTTTTGATAATTTTTTGAGAAAATCATAAACGAAAAAAATGGTTCCATGGGGGGTACCCTCAATAACCATTTTTCGCAAATTTTTTTTCAGCTACTACCTAGCCTTAACTACATGAAATTTGTTTGTATTTTTAGTTCTTAAATCTGTCGAGCGGTTTCTGAGAAAAAAAAATATTTATAAAATTTCGAAAAAAATTCGTATGGCAGGTACCGTTATTTTTGGTCTTAAAAAAGAAAGAAAAAAAACGTGTGGGGGGAAAAATAAAAATGATATCTACCAAGTTTAAAGAAAATCGGCCGAGCCGTTTAGGCTGTAGTCGAACAGACAGACAGACAGACAGACAGAATTGCGAGACCCACTTTTTTAGTCTTCGCTATCATCGTGATGTCAACTTTGATCAAAATCTCGAGTTCGATTTTTTTTGCGAATGCATAACTTGCCTTATAGTACATACCTATAAGTCGCAAGTAAAAAGAATTTGAAAACAAGATATAACTGACTGTACCTAAGTACCATAGAACGATTTTTTCAAATTTTGAATTTTTCATTATCGGCATAACGGATTATAATGAATTTTTTTAAAAGAGAAGCTTCCAAAACGTTTAAAAAACATTGCATTTCAAAACTTTAAGAAAAATATTTTTTTTTTTTTTTTTTTGAAAAAAAAAAATATTTTTTTCTTTTTTTTTTTTTTTGTAAAATTCAATATCTCGAAAACGGCTCAGTATTTTTTTTGTAAATTTAATTTTTATTCGAACAATAATAAAAACTTTAAATTGGCGTACCAAAAGTTTTTTTTAAATAAAAGCTTATTTTTTTTTTAAGAAACCACTACAAAGACTTATAATTTTTGTTCTTAAATAAACCGATATTGGCTTGAATCACATGGTATCCTATTTTTACCTCCAACTACTAAAGAAATTGTTTGTCATTTAAAAAATGAATTTTATGTTTATGAACAGTTTTTCTCTAATAACATTAATTTTTGAAATTCTTAATCTATTACATAGGAGCAAGATCGTGCGACCCAGTCTTGCATTTTATTTTTTATTACTTAAGGTACAAAGCCTTTTGGTGAACCACGGGGGCTTTGAACTGCTGTTAATTTTTGTTTTAATAGCAGAGTTAAGTTCTATGTCAGTTTAAGGAAGAGTTCGCCCTTTCATCAGAATCGAATACAAAAGGTTCTTTAACTCAGGTGATAAGTTTTCGCATCGTTGAAAATTGAAACCGTCCATTACTCGATTATTGAATATCGAAAGATACGATTAGTTGAATTTTGGATCTATTTTTACTGGAATTTTCATTGGAAGGCGACAAGTTCAACTGTCAAAATGACGTTTCAAAAATAAAAAATAAAAAAAAAAATAGCAAAAGCCTAGTGAAGTCTAAGGTGTAATCGTTTTGTGAATTTGTGTGATATTTGAGACCTTAGCCAGTTTGAATTTTGACGGCTCTGGTCATTGGGGCACATTGTAGTAGTTCTCTACTTAAGCAAACCTTGCAAGAAAAATTTTAGCAGAGCCAAGTCGCACGATTTCATCGTCGAAGTTATGCCATATCAGCGTAAGAAAACTTTAACAGAATCTTATATAGCACCGCCGCACAGTGGGGCCATTTGTATGGGGGAGCTGAAAAAATTTTCATAAAAACCGAACCACTTAACTGATTTTGATGAAATTTTCCGGGATGAAAGTTATTTTGGAAAAAAAAGCACCACAATTAATTAATCGACTAAAGCGATTGCTAAATAATTGATAGTCGTTTTGACAATCCCTCTCTCTATATTACTTTTATGTCATCTAATTTGGGTCAAAATAAATTGGTTATCATCGGTCCAAAAATGAATGGAATCGGGCTGAAAAACTCATCAAACACAAAACCAATAGTTGAAACCAAAAAAGTGACTTTCGGAGACATCCAAAAATCTACCGGCAAAAGCAATTGCAGTAAGCAAAAAAGGTTGTGTGTCCTGACGTTCTCGCGGTAGAAGTAAAACTTCTTTGCCCTCAAGCAAAGCCTTTGTAAGATTCTAACCTATAAACGTACAAACATTTTGTATTCTAAAAACATGTCGCTGTCTTTGACTGATAACGTGCCGTTTTGACATGTCACTGACAGCTGCATACAAATTTTTTTACCCCCAACGCCGGAAAAGATGTTTTACTTCAAAAAGATGAAATTGAACCGTGTTCCCAAACGAAAATTACCAAACTATGCAAGCTATCATGCCCGGCATCCAGCCGACAAAGCTAGAGGAGAATCGTCAATACATTACATTACATATTCCACTACTCCGTAGATAAATCTACGAAGTAGAGACACTGAAAGAACTGGTAACTCAGACCATCGGCGTATACAATACAACAGAGAGAGACACACAGAAAGAAAGAACAACAGAAGAAACACATATCAACAGGACAGGGTTTGTATTTGAACGATCCCCCATCCAAGTACTAACCGCGCACAATGATGCTTAATTTCGCTGATCGATGGGAAGCGATGCTTTCATCAGAGCCAAGGCTGTTGACGAATCGTCAATACTTAGGCATGACTTCTTTTTTGGTGGCGACTTCAATGCTTAACACCCACAGGTGATCTAGGCTCATAACAATATAAAAGGGAAACGACTTTTGCGTGCAGGCTTACAACTCTTTACCAATCCTGTGTGCGTGTTGACAGGAATGGAGGAGACCTACCGATATCGAACGGATAATGATCAGCGCTTTCCATGACAAGAGATATACTCTTAGATGATTTGTCAATTCCTCACAAGCGGCAGTATAACCGTGGAAACTTGTTTGCAGCGGCTGAGAATCGAACCCAAGACATTCTGCATGACGGTCCAATGCACTAACGTTATATCAAGGAGTTTTGTTCTTTGGACTGTCACGCAGTAGGGTGGGGTTCAATTCCCAGCAGCTGCAACCTGAAAACAAATAAATATTTTTTCACGGGTGCTGCCTCTGCCAAACGAAATCTCAAATCCCACAGGAGTAATACTTTCCGGGAAAACTGCTTCTCATCTAATTCGTTCGGACTTGGAAGAAAACTGTAGCTCTCTTCTATAGGCATGGGAATTCTTTATGGAGTGGCATGTTAAAATAAACTAATATTTTAAATCTTCAATGCCTAGCCCCATTAAAGTATTGAGACCTAAACTAAGTTCGTGCCCACTAGTCGTGTATTTTATTTTGTAGGCTCATTAATTTAAAAACAAACGGCAAGAAACCAATTGACAAACAGATGACAGATGGCCTTTCAGTCGTTCAGACTACACCTTGCTTATCTAGAAGATCTCCCATAATATTTTTAACACAATATTATATTTTGTTTATGTTATGACACAAATTAAAGTCACCACGCAAAAGCGTTCAACCAAAAAAAAAAAAATATAATTCAAAATGCAAAACCATAGGGAACACACAGTTGGCTAAGTCTTCCATCGGATTTTCCGCACTCATGGTGTCTTTCAAAAACGGATATGAGTATTTTTCTGTTGTTCGTTATACGAGTATATACATATGCATGTCAGTCGTTTTCTCTTGGAAGAAGATTCAAGTCTCCAAAGGAATTTCCAAGATATATTTAAATAAATGCCAAGCATCAGAGCGTGGTTAAGTTGAAACGAGCGCTTTGGGTTGAATATTATTCTCTCATTCGAAGGTTCCTTACGTTAAACGGAAATAACAGCACGGTGCCTTCGGGTTAGTGGATGGCACTGCTCGATGCATCCAACAGATATAGTGCTATATACAACAAACTATCTTCACTATGAAGGCTTAGATGACATTAAACGCGTTCAAGTTTATGCTATTTTCTTAACACTAGGGACAGAGAGTAGATGCAAAGTAGTGCCGCCATTGGCATCGTGATGGATGGGGATGGTACAGCAATGGAGATTACTCACCAAACAAAATAATGGGTTTAAAGTTTGTCTATGAGTGTTCGGTGTGCTTTTATAGTTAGTCACTTTTAGGATTCACAAATTAGCTCGGATATGGTTGTTTTTGATTAAATTTGCTATTTTCGAAATAATTTTGTGTCGAAAGAAAGAGGTCGTTCTAGTCTTTAGAACTTTCGTAAGACTTTTATCTATGGTGAGCTAGAGTCAAAATGGATAGACGGAGTTGCTTTAAACTTGATGCAAAACATTTTAATGCCATTCATTAGATTGAAGGTTGTATTAAAATTAATCAGGAAATTAGAGGACTTGAGGGTGACTTCCAAAATACCCTTCATGATGCTGCAAACAAAGCATCACTCCTCATCAAAATAACAAAAATGAATAAGATACAAAATCGCCGGAAGCAAATATAGGATAAAGTATCTAAAAAATCACCAAAACCAGATGCTGTCCTCAGGAATGGGTACTATCACCCTAACTGTAGTGTATGAACTACCTACTAAAAAGTTTCACTTCTCAATGCTTGCTGATAGAAAAGGCATAACGGTTACTGCGTTGGACTGTCATGCAGAGGGTCTTGGGTTGGATTCTCAGCCGCTGCAAAAAATGTTTTTCAAGGGTGCACTACCTCTTGCGAGGAATTGACAAATCCTCCAAGAGTATCTTTTGTCATGAAAAGTGTTGCTCATTAGCCGTTCGGAATCGGCAGAAAACTGTATGGCCCCTCCATTTCTCCATATACGCACACACAAATGGTTAAGAGTTGTAAGGCTCTCTAATTTATTTATGTCTACCATGCATAATGGCTAAGTACATGGGAATCACTACAACAAACATGTCTAAATTTAAATCTAATTATGTCGAAATAACTGTCAGAATTGCAGGGAATTCAAATAAAGACTCTAGAGCTGTGTAAATCGTTCATTTCAAATGACGGAATCGTTCAACAATTGATTACGAAAATGATCCGATCATTTCAATCAATCGATCATTCGATCATTTTCATTTCACTGAAATGATTCTAACTGTTCCTATTTCATTTTAATCTCGATTTCGATGATAAGATTGACTTGCGACTTTGATAGTGCTCAGAAAATACTTTATTATTGTAAGCCAAAAATTGCCAAATAACATCGAATGATGGCTACTTTGTACATGGATTAAAAAGTGTCAAAAAATTCAAGAAAAAGAGGTTTTATTTGTTGCTTCGGAAAAGAGCAATTTTAGGGCTTTCGGCTGACATTTTGTACGATATACACTTTGTACGTCATAAATGAATTCGTCCCCTATTTGTCAAGTCATAAACTGACAAATTCCATCATAGGATGGTTACGATCTCGATGGATTAAGAAACGTCTAAAAATGCCAAAAAAAAAGAGATTTTATTTTTTGCTCCGGAAAAGAGCAATTTTAAGGCTTTCGGCTAACATTTTGTACGAAATACACTTTGTGCGTCATAACTAACTTCGTCCTCTATTCGTCAAGTCATAAATTGTCAAATTCCATCAAAGGATGGCTACGAGGTCGATGGATTAAGAAACGTCAAAAAATCCACATTGAACATACCGGATCCTGATACATCAAATAACATCAGTTCAACCCAACAATTGTTTTTGCAACTTACAACATCAACAACCAACCCGATCAATCATGTTCTTCAATGCCGAGTTTAACCCAGAAATTCCAGTCCACCGTCCGTTTGGCGTTCAATCCACGTTGATTGAATCGAAGAAATGGAATCAAGTAAATCATGATTGAGATTGAGATCGATTAAAATGATTGATTTCGATCATCAATACTTTTCGATGATCGGATCAAAAAAATCGAATCGATCTTGATTGACACAGCTCTAAAAGGCTCACATGCATATGCATAACTTGGACATAACAGCTATTGTACCCTAAGGGCCTTAGATGATAAATCAGTATTGATTTCCCGGTGGAGTTTTGCAACTGTAAAATCACTTTAAGAATGACTTTCTATAGCCTGAGAAAAAGTGCCGGTCAACACTCCTTGCTTAGGGGGAAGGGCTGTATAACACCTGTTGTATCCTAAGGGACTTATATGGTAGACTAGTATTAACCATTCTGTGGAGTTTAGCTTGCTTAGCAACCGGACCTGTTTAACACCTCTTGTATCCTAAAGGCCAAAGATGATAAGCCAGTATCAATATTCCGGTGGAGCTCTGCAATCGTGAAGGTCACTTCCAGATGTAGTTTTTATAATCCGAGAAAATTACTGGTCAATACACGTTACTCAGGGGGCTGGGCTTTCTAACAACTCTTGTATCCTAAGGTCCTCAGATGGTAAACAAGTATTAATCTTTTGCTGGAGCTTCGCAACCGTTATGGTCAACCCCTTGCTGCCCTGCTAAGGCCACCAAATGAAGTAGAAAACCGGTAGTCCCGCAAAAAAAAAAATAGAAAACAGTAAACAAACTAAATTGCAAAGGGAGATATTAACCCAAGAATCATCAGCTGAAGTAGGCACCAAATGAACCGTTCGCTGATTCAGCCATAGTACTTTCGTCCAAAATTGCATTCAAGGAACCAGGACTAGTCGGAAAAAGAAAAAAAAAGCCCCTATAGAGCGAGAAGGTGAAATTCGGTCAATCTACTGCTTGCATTACTTCGGGAAGGAACTTGAAAGATACTCTTCCCACCTTATAAGTATTGCCGTCTAGAATGCCATTTAGTGGATAGGTATCATAATTATAGCAAAAAAAACTTGAATGTAATGTATGTTATTTTTCACCTGAACCTATTAGACGTGGTCATAAAAAGTGCTGCAAAGAGACCCATCTTGAAATTCACTATGAAAATAACTGAGACAGGGAAGTTATGTAGGTCTCAGAGTAAGTGATCATCTCCAGATCCACATTATTAAAACTTCTTGACATCCCAAAGGATGATATGATCAAAAAGTATAATTCTGAGGAAAATGTTTGAACGAAGACAATTTGAGTAAAGGTGGATCCAAGGTTGGTACTCCAAATGCTATATCGAAACTCAATTGATCGTAAGGTAAGTAAGATTTTGAAAATAATTCAGCCAAACCTTTTTTAAACTTAAAAGCCATGTTTCAGCTTGAAGATCCTCTAAAAAAGTTTAGCATGGCTGGTTGCTATACAGCATTAAGGTACTAGTACGGTCTAGAATGCCAAAAAAACGCACGATTTTTGGGAACTTTTTTCTCGGAAACCTTATTAGCTAATAACATAATTTTTTTTTTAAATAATGAACACATGCGTCAAGAGTATAAAAAAAATGGTTTTTGTTTAATTTTCGAATTTTGGCCGAATTATAGAGGGCGCAAACGTCGACTCATCAAAAAGTACATGGTCCGATGGCGGACAGTTAATCTCAGAATTGGCTGGACTGAAACAAAAAAATACAAAGTGGGTTATTTAAAGGAAGGTTTCTTACGAGACAATTTACCACAATTTGAGAAAAAAATTATGAACAAAAAAAATGGCGACCCAAAAATGGCCAAAAAAATTTCAAAAAAAAAAAAAAATTTCAAACCTCGATATTTTTGTTTGTTTTGACTTTTTAAACAAATTGTGGTAAATTGTCTCGTAAGAAAACTTCCTTTAAATAACCCTTTTTGTTTTTTTTGTTTCAGTCCAGCCAATTCTGAGATTAACTGTCCGCCATGGGACCATGTATTTTTTGATGAGTCGACGTTTGCGCCCTCTATAATTCGGCCAAAATTCGAAAGTTAAGCAAAAAAAAAATTTGTACTCTTGACGCATGTGTTCATTATTTAAAAAAAATTATGTTATTACCTAATAAGGTTTCCGAGAAAAAAAATTCCCAAAAATCGTGCGTTTTTTGGCATTCTAGACCGTACTAGTACCTTAAAGAAGTCCTGGTTTCTTAACTTACCCCTGGGTATGGGGTTAGTTGTAACATAGGCCGGCTTAAATTTTAATAAGAATTATAAAAAAGTATTTTTTGTTAATTATAATTGTAAAGGTGTTTAAGAATATGTTTGGAATATGATGTCGGTTAAGTGAGTCAGGCTCTGGCGCAAAGGTGAGCTCCTTTAAGCACATTTTTCATAACAACTGCGCAGACTTCTGTAGTAATTTCAGCAATTTTGTTTCTTATGTTGTTCTTAATCATCGATGTTGTAGTTGCCCTGTTGATGTCCACCTTTTCCTTCAGGTACCACCATAAGAAGAAATCAGGAGGCGTCAAATCAGGGAATCCTGGGGCCAGTCAACATATCAACACTTTCATAAAATTTGCACTTTTCTCGTAAGATTCGCATCGTAGCACGAGCTGGTTGTAATGTCACACCATTTTGTTGGTGGTACCTCATGTTCTGTTAGCCTATTCATTGATTCAAAAGAAAGCTTTCAAACATGTCCCAATAGCGGTCATCAGTAACATTTACAGCATTGCCTATGGCATCCTCAAATATTGCCCAAAGACTGCTGTCTCCGGACCAAATGGCGTACCATAGAGTTTATCTACGAAAGTGTAGTGCAGTCTTTTAAGGGTTTTCAGTACCCCAATAGCTGCAATTCTGTTTACTAATAAAGCCAGCCAAGTCGAAATGTGCATCGTCGCTCTTTATGATTTTTTGCCATAAATGACGGTCGTGTTTATCAATCTGTAATACTCGAACACTCACCGACGTTAATGGTAATTTCCATGCTCTATAATATGTTGCTATCCACCACACTAAAACTGACAAACAAAAATGGCAACCAAGCAAAATCGTCCTGAAACATGAAACGCTCCCTGTGTATTCCTGCCCTCAATCAAGTAACCCGTGATACCCGTTTCGCTAGGAATGTTCATCAGTTCATCCTCGAGCCTATTTTGGACGTATTTCGTTAAATATAGGGATTCGTTTTCTAGTCGTACAACGACACGGTTTTCCTTTGTCATTTCAATTTGCAAACCTTCAAGACCAAAGTTCATCGACATATCCTTTTGTCTGCTCCCTAATTTCCACATCGCTCGTGCAATGTTTATGTTGAACATTATAAGGGTCTCAGAATAAACCCTTGTGAATTATAAAAAAAAAATATTAAAAAACCGCAAAACAAAAAGCGTATGAGAGACCATGGCAGATGCCATCATTGACATCAACGCAACGTGAATTCATATATGTACTACATCAAATCACAACTGAGGGTATCCTCGTGTGGCGCCAGATAATAATTTTTAATCGACCACCAGCTGCAAAACAACAACAAAAGACATAAGCGAACCCTATTCTCCAAAACTTTCGTGAAGACTTTGCACTTTTATTTTACCTAAAAAAGCCTTTCGAAAACGAAGCACAAGCGACAACCACCGTTTTTTATTGTTTTTGTTCAAAATGATCAGTTGACTTGTTACAACTGACCCCGACAAAAATATTGCAACTAGACCCGTTATAAAATTAAACAAGAAAATACATTCTTAAACAACACGAAGACCATATGTATTAAATATACAGTCAACAAAATGTAACCACAACCCAAATCCATGTCCAAAAGAAAGCTGACCCTTTATGTCTTTCGTGTAAAGAGCAAGACCAAACAAACAAAAAACTTCCAAAATTACTAATTCTTGGGATCAACTCTGGAACTTTCCTCATGGCCTTCAATTAAAAATTGAATTATAAAAGTCGGTAGCTGTGGAGAAGATGGACATATTTCTCTCTTAAGAGACTTTTAATTTTCAGGAGAAATCATATTTTTTAGCTGTTACTTCTTACCCCTGTTACTTCTAGCCCCGCTCCCGTATAAATATTTAAACCCAAATTATAATTGATTCATATCACTTAGCATTATAAGCTCTTCTGTAAAAAAAATTCTATGAAATATAAACTGAACATAAATCCTCCAAATCCTCAGCTTATATCTTTACAGAATTTAAATCTCAATCTCAAGAAATCAAAGGAATGCAAATTATTCCTAAAATTTTTAACCTCAATCATTTTGATAATGAGTTTTTCTCCAATCCCAAGTGAAAGATAATTTTATTCAAATTCCTTCCTCAATGAACTTTTCTCCAAATTAACTTATCAATTTTTTATGAACTCCAAGAAAATATCTTCAAAGAAAAGGAAAACTTCTCAATCAGGCACAATCACTTAACATCGAGGCGGAATTGGCATCGGCATCGGCATCGGCATCCAAAAGGTACACGTCACAGTCGTTTAATTAAGCGTGCCATTGGATTCTTGGAGATTTATAAAAGTTTTAGAAGTCGAACGGTTTAAAAAAAAAAATCCATAATCACAAAAGGAAATGGCAAAGAAACACAACGTCAAAAAATGACGAACAAGCAAGTTGATTAAAAAGTTTATCAAATAAATTTTTTTCGCTCCCCTCTAAAGGGCCCAAGTTTTCGTTTTCTTAACCCTGTACTCCGCTCCCCAAATCGGGTTATTTACTTACTTCCATATAAATACATAGATCTTCAATCCTCAGCCATTGAAACACACCAGCATACACATGCGAAAGTCCTTGTATCAAATGGAGGCTTACCTTACTTCTAAATCAAGATTAATCTTCGGTCCTAACTCCAGCATTGATAGAATTAATCGTTTTTTTTTTTTTTGTTTTTTTTTAGGGATAACGACACACATGGTGTTTTATGGCCTTTTTATTACAAACCTCCGTGTAATGCACAAAACTCATTTACGCTTAATTAAGGTTCTTTTACACACAACAGAGTGAGGCCTATTAATCTCTTGAAAGTTTCATCCTGGTTAAGCATTAGGCATAGGCATCCCTTCAACGTGTAACCAACCAAAAACAAATTGAGATTTTTGGTTAACCTGAAACGACAACCAAAGACCGTTTGTGACCCTTGTTTTTTGGACAAACAAGCAAAAAACACAGAGAATCAGATTTGGCGAAAAGGAACCTCCAGCTTAATTGCAAGTATTCGAGGAAAATGGATGAGGTTAAGTTCTGTTGTTTGGCCTACATTCTAACGGGTATTAATGTATAGCAGGAAGATAAATTGGATTTGGTTTTAAATTTAATTATTTAAAAGAATCAACAGAAAAGTTTTGGGAGCTACACCATTTGCATGGGTTTTAATTGTGGTAGGTATTAGTAATGCTTTGTTTTGGAATTTACATTTGTGTAATTAATATACACCTGATGGTAGGTTGTAACTTCCTTGATTGTTGTCATCATGGAGAATGGTTTAATCTTCCGAGGTCATTCCTGGTTGTGATTTGCAACTTAAGGATTTGATAAAATGAATTTTCTGTTCAAGGCTAAATTCATAACCTTAAAAGTGTGATGGGAAAGAAATATTGGGCGGTGCGGCTAAAGAAATAAACTTTGAATTTAACAGTACGTCGAAAGTTTAAGGCTCAAGGGTTAACTGATGGGCATTCCCTAGTGTTGAGTTGAGTTGAATTCTTTACAAAAATGACGATAAAATAATAAAATACAAGAAATTATGTTTAACTTCGTTAAAGTGTCGATTTACTTGGTACAAAGTTGGGGTGGAACTTCAAAAAAAAAAAAAAAAATCAAACGAACAAACAGTCAACTACGCTCTACTAAACACTATAGCAGCAGAAAATTAATTTATCAGCTAAACAATAGTCTCAATCGACCAAGTACCATATAATTGAAACCTTAAGCTTATTGGTTACCAACAACAAATCAAATAAGTGGCACACTTTCTCACTGAAGATCGTTTGCAAAATTATACATCTTATTTAACCATAATTTATAATAAACTTATTTTAACAGGTGCAAATGACTAAGTTACCCATACAGCAAGAAGTCCATCATATACCTATTTATCTTATGCACAAGTTCATCCATATGGTTATTTTAAGGAATGTAAGCCTGAGATTTTTAGTAATTTCCATGTACATACGAGGGCGGTCCCATAAGTACTTAGCCTCCAAAAAAAATTTTTTTTTGGAAAACTGGCGATTTATTTCTCAACATAGTCTCCTTTTAGCTCGATACACTTAACCCATTCAAAAACTAGGTTTTCTCGAGGTCTGCAAATTAGGCCTCCGTTGCGACGATGACCTCCTCATTGGACTCAAATTTCTGCCCGGCGCGCGAGTGATTTTATCTAGTTTGCAAACAAAAAAAAAAGTCGCACGGGCCAAAATCTGGAGAATACGGTGAATTGGGCAGCAGTGCAATTCGAACAATATGGCAACTGCTCTGAAGTGTCTCACGTTGCGCTTGTTGTCCAGAGTGAGCAAACGCGGCACCCATCACGCCAACAGCTTTCTCATGCCATCGAGGTTATAAGCCATGCGATTTTTTATTTTTAGTTGCCTACTGTTTCAGCTATCTCGCGCACCTTCTATCGGCGCACAGTGGTTTCCAGGTGGAAAAAAACCCAAATTTTAACTATTTTCTAAAGCGTAGTTCATACTATTTTTCAATTCTAGAATGAGTAAGTGGTACAATCCACAATTTTGTTTTTAGATTTTTTTTGCTGAGTATGGCTTATATAAAGTGACTTCTTCCAAAAGTCCAAGATTTATAGATTTTTTTAGTAATTTTAGAGTAAGAATTTTTTAACATATAATATTTTAATCAAATTAATATTTTTTAATTCTATAAAAAAAAACCTGCAGGTGGACTCACAGATTATTATGACTTTTAATATATTGCATTCATGATGCTAAACAAATGACCTATTTTGAACCATTTAGCCACATGGGCCTTTTAAGCTTAGCAATGCACGCCACGCAAACAGCACTTGAAATCGGCTTCTGCCATAACCGTTTTTTGGTAAGAAAAAGTTGTTAACATTATAATAGATCTATGTTGTACCCCTTGGCATAATGGTTAGTGAGTTCGACTGTCATGCGGAAGGTCTCGAGTTCGATTCTCAGCCGCTACAAGAAAGTTTCTTTCAAGGCTGTACTGCCTCTTGCGAGGAATTGACAAATCCTCCAAGAGTATCTCTTGTCATGGAAAGTGCTGCTCATTATCCGTTCGGAATCGGCAGAAAATTGTAAGTCCCCTCCATTCCTGGTAAAACGCACACGGGAAAGGTTGAGAGTTGTAAGTCACTAGGTTCTGGTTCACTTCGAGCTGTTGCACCACCAAATTTATTATGTAGTCATCACTGCAGTTGCTTTGGTTGCGTGAAAGCTATAAAGCTCGTTTTGTAATTGATTACAAAGTGTTGTGCGATGAGTTTTGATAGCACAATAAAAGACTCAGTCTACAGTAATTGAAAGTTGTAGTCATGTAAAAAAAGCTCCACTTTCCTACGATCTAAGATAGGTATTTTCTCGATGTAGGCACGTCAAAGTCTACATACAAATAAAATGTTGCTGCAAATACCCGAAAATCTGCACAGTCAGCCGAACTAATGTTACGAAATCTTGCACAATAATATTTTTTTTTCACTTCTGTTTCCTAAAAAGGAATACAATACAAATACAAATGCAATACAAATACAATACAAATACAATACAAATACAATACAAATACAATATTATTGTATTGTATTTGTATTGTATTTGTATTGTATTTGTATTGTATTTGTATTGTATTTGTATTGTATTTGTATTGTATTTGTATTGTATTTGTATTGTATTTGTATTGTATTTGTATTGTATTTGTATTGTATTTGTATTGTATTTGTTTTGTATTTGTTTTGTATTTGTATTGTATTTGTATTGTATTTGTATTGTATTTGTATTGTATTTGTATTGTATTTGTATTGTATTTGTATTGTATTTGTATTGTATTTGTATTGTATTTGTATTGTATTTGTATTGTATTTGTATTGTATTTGTATTGTATTTGTATTGTATTTGTATTGTATTTGTATTGTATTTGTATTGTATTTGTATTGTATTTGTATTGTATTTGTATTGTATTTGTATTGTATTTGTATTGTATTTGTATTGTATTTGTATTGTATTTGTATTGTATTTGTATTGTATTTGTATTGTATTTGTATTGTATTTGTATTGTATTTGTATTGTATTTGTATTGTATTTGTATTGTATTTGTATTGTATTTGTATTGTATTTGTATTGTATTTGTATTGTATTTGTATTGTATTTGTATTGTATTTGTATTGTATTTGTATTGTATTTGTATTGTATTTGTATTGTATTTGTATTGTATTTGTATTGTATTTGTATTGTATTTGTATTGTATTTGTATTGTATTTGTATTGTATTTGTATTGTATTTGTATTGTATTTGTATTGTATTTGTATTGTATTTGTATTGTATTTGTATTGTATTTGTATTGTATTTGTATTGTATTTGTATTGTATTTGTATTGTATTTGTATTGTATTTGTATTGTATTTGTATTGTATTTGTATTGTATTTGTATTGTATTTGTATTGTATTTGTATTGTGTTTGTATTGTATTTGTATTGTATTTGTATTGTATTTGTATTGTATTTGTATTGTATTTGTATTGTATTTGTATTGTATTTGTATTGTATTTGTATTGTATTTGTATTGTATTTGTATTGTATTTGTATTGTATTTGTATTGTATTTGTATTGTATTTGTATTGTATTTGTATTGTATTTGTATTGTATTTGTATTGTATTTGTATTGTATTTGTATTGTATTTGTATTGTATTTGTATTGTATTTGTATTGTATTTGTATTGTATTTGTATTGTATTTGTATTGTATTCGTATTGTATTTGTATTGTATTTGTATTGTATTTGTATTGTATTTGTATTGTATTTGTATTGTATTTGTATTGTATTTGTATTGTATTTGTATTGTATTTGTATTGTATTTGTATTGTATTTGTATTGTATTTGTATTGTATTTGTATTGTATTTGTATTGTATTTGTATTGTACTTGTATTGTATTTGTATTGTATTTGTATTGTATTTGTATTGTATTTGTATTGTATTTGTATTGTATTTGTATTGTATTTGTATTGTATTTGTATTGTATTTGTATTGTATTTGTATTGTATTTGTATTGTATTTGTATTGTATTTGTATTGTATTTGTATTGTATTTGTATTGTATTTGTATTGTATTTGTATTGTATTTGTATTGTATTTGTATTGTATTTGTATTGTATTTGTATTGTATTTGTATTGTATTTGTATTGTATTTGTATTGTATTTGTATTGTATTTGTATTGTATTTGTATTGTATTTGTATTGTATTTGTATTGTATTTGTATTGTATTTGTATTGTATTTGTATTGTATTTGTATTGTATTTGTATTGTATTTGTATTGTATTTGTATTGTATTTGTATTGTATTTGTATTGTATTTGTATTGTATTTGTATTGTATTTGTATTGTATTTGTATTGTATTTGTATTGTATTTGTATTGTATTTGTATTGTATTTGTATTGTATTTGTATTGTATTTGTATTGTATTTGTATTGTATTTGTATTGTATTTGTATTGTATTTGTATTGTATTTGTATTGTATTTGTATTGTATTTGTATTGTATTTGTATTGTATTTGTATTGTATTTGTATTGTATTTGTATTGTATTTGTATTGTATTTGTATTGTATTTGTATTGTATTTGTATTGTATTTGTATTGTATTTGTATTGTATTTGTATTGTATTTGTATTGTATTTGTATTGTATTTGTATTGTATTTGTATTGTATTTGTATTGTATTTGTATTGTATTTGTATTGTATTTGTATTGTATTTGTATTGTATTTGTATTGTATTTGTATTGTATTTGTATTGTATTTGTATTGTATTTGTATTGTATTTGTATTGTATTTGTATTGTATTTGTATTGTATTTGTATTGTATTTGTATTGTATTTGTATTGTATTTGTATTGTATTTGTATTGTATTTGTATTGTATTTGTATTGTATTTGTATTGTATTTGTATTGTATTTGTATTGTATTTGTATTGTATTTGTATTGTATTTGTATTGTATTTGTATTGTATTTGTATTGTATTTGTATTGTATTTGTATTGTATTTGTATTGTATTTGTATTGTATTTGTATTGTATTTGTATTGTATTTGTATTGTATTTGTATTGTATTTGTATTGTATTTGTATTGTATTTGTATTGTATTTGTATTGTATTTGTATTGTATTTGTATTGTATTTGTATTGTATTTGTATTGTATTTGTATTGTATTTGTATTGTATTTGTATTGTATTTGTATTGTATTTGTATTGTATTTGTATTGTATTTGTATTGTATTTGTATTGTATTGTATTTGTATTGTATTTGTATTGTATTTGTATTGTATTTGTATTGTATTTGTATTGTATTTGTATTGTATTTGTATTGTATTTGTATTGTATTTGTATTGTATTTGTATTGTATTTGTATTGTATTTGTATTGTATTTGTATTGTATTTGTATTGTATTTGTATTGTATTTGTATTGTATTTGTATTGTATTTGTATTGTATTTGTATTGTATTTGTATTGTATTTGTATTGTATTTGTATTGTATTTGTATTGTATTTGTATTGTATTTGTATTGTATTTGTATTGTATTTGTATTGTATTTGTATTGTATTTGTATTGTATTTGTATTGTATTTGTATTGTATTTGTATTGTATTTGTATTGTATTTGTATTGTATTTGTATTGTATTTGTATTGTATTTGTATTGTATTTGTATTGTATTTGTATTGTATTTGTATTGTATTTGTATTGTATTTGTATTGTATTTGTATTGTATTTGTATTGTATTTGTATTGTATTTGTATTGTATTTGTATTGTATTTGTATTGTATTTGTATTGTATTTGTATTGTATTTGTATTGTATTTGTATTGTATTTGTATTGTATTTGTATTGTATTTGTATTGTATTTGTATTGTATTTGTATTGTATTTGTATTGTATTTGTATTGTATTTGTATTGTATTTGTATTGTATTTGTATTGTATTTGTATTGTATTTGTATTGTATTTGTATTGTATTTGTATTGTATTTGTATTGTATTTGTATTGTATTTGTATTGTATTTGTATTGTATTTGTATTGTATTTGTATTGTATTTGTATTGTATTTGTATTGTATTTGTATTGTATTTGTATTGTATTTGTATTGTATTTGTATTGTATTTGTATTGTATTTGTATTGTATTTGTATTGTATTTTTATTGTATTTGTATTGTATTTTTATTGTATTTTTATTGTATTTTTATTGTATTTTTATTGTATTTTTATTGTATTTTTATTGTATTTTTATTGTATTTTTATTGTATTTGTATTGTATTTGTATTGTATTTGTATTGTATTTGTATTGTATTTGTATTGTATTTGTATTGTATTTGTATTGTATTTGTATTGTATTTGTATTGTATTTGTATTGTATTTGTATTGTATTTGTATTGTATTTGTATTGTATTTGTATTGTATTTGTATTGTATTTGTATTGTATTTGTATTGTATTTGTATTGTATTTGTATTGTATTTGTATTGTATTTGTATTGTATTTGTATTGTATTTGTATTGTATTTGTATTGTATTTGTATTGTATTTGTATTGTATTTGTATTGTATTTGTATTGTATTTGTATTGTATTTGTATTGTATTTGTATTGTATTTGTATTGTATTTGTATTGTATTTGTATTGTATTTGTATTGTATTTGTATTGTATTTGTATTGTATTTTTATTGTATTTTTATTGTATTTTTATTGTATTTTTATTGTATTTTTATTGTATTTTTATTGTATTTTTATTGTATTTTTATTGTATTTTTATTGTATTTTTATTGTATTTGTATTGTATTTGTATTGTATTTGTATTGTATTTGTATTGTATTTGTATTGTATTTGTATTGTATTTGTATTGTATTTGTATTGTATTTGTATTGTATTTGTATTGTATTTGTATTGTATTTGTATTGTATTTGTATTGTATTTGTATTGTATTTGTATTGTATTTGTATTGTATTTGTATTGTATTTGTATTGTATTTGTATTGTATTTGTATTGTATTTGTATTGTATTTGTATTGTATTTGTATTGTATTTGTATTGTATTTGTATTGTATTTGTATTGTATTTGTATTGTATTTGTATTGTATTTGTATTGTATTTGTATTGTATTTGTATTGTATTTGTATTGTATTTGTATTGTATTTGTATTGTATTTGTATTGTATTTGTATTGTATTTGTATTGTATTTGTATTGTATTTGTATTGTATTTGTATTGTATTTGTATTGTATTTGTATTGTATTTGTATTGTATTTGTATTGTATTTGTATTGTATTTGTATTGTATTTGTATTGTATTTGTATTGTATTTGTATTGTATTTGTATTGTATTTGTATTGTATTTGTATTGTATTTGTATTGTATTTGTATTGTATTTGTATTGTATTTGTATTGTATTTGTATTGTATTTGTATTGTATTTGTATTGTATTTGTATTGTATTTGTATTGTATTTGTATTGTATTTGTATTGTATTTGTATTGTATTTGTATTGTATTTGTATTGTATTTGTATTGTATTTGTATTGTATTTGTATTGTATTTGTATTGTATTTGTATTGTATTTGTATTGTATTTGTATTGTATTTGTATTGTATTTGTATTGTATTTGTATTGTATTTGTATTGTATTTGTATTGTATTTGTATTGTATTTGTATTGTATTTGTATTGTATTTGTATTGTATTTGTATTGTATTTGTATTGTATTTGTATTGTATTTGTATTGTATTTGTATTGTATTTGTATTGTATTTGTATTGTATTTGTATTGTATTTGTATTGTATTTGTATTGTATTTGTATTGTATTTGTATTGTATTTGTATTGTATTTGTATTGTATTTGTATTGTATTTGTATTGTATTTGTATTGTATTTGTATTGTATTTGTATTGTATTTGTATTGTATTTGTATTGTATTTGTATTGTATTTGTATTGTATTTGTATTGTATTTGTATTGTATTTGTATTGTATTTGTATTGTATTTGTATTGTATTTGTATTGTATTTGTATTGTATTTGTATTGTATTTGTATTGTATTTGTATTGTATTTGTATTGTATTTGTATTGTATTTGTATTGTATTTGTATTGTATTTGTATTGTATTTGTATTGTATTTGTATTGTATTTGTATTGTATTTGTATTGTATTTGTATTGTATTTGTATTGTATTTGTATTGTATTTGTATTGTATTTGTATTGTATTTGTATTGTATTTGTATTGTATTTGTATTGTATTTGTATTGTATTTGTATTGTATTTGTATTGTATTTGTATTGTATTTGTATTGTATTTGTATTGTATTTGTATTGTATTTGTATTGTATTTGTATTGTATTTGTATTGTATTTGTATTGTATTTGTATTGTATTTGTATTGTATTTGTATTGTATTTGTATTGTATTTGTATTGTATTTGTATTGTATTTGTATTGTATTTGTATTGTATTTGTATTGTATTTGTATTGTATTTGTATTGTATTTGTATTGTATTTGTATTGTATTTGTATTGTATTTGTATTGTATTTTGTATTGTATTTGTATTGTATTTGTATTGTATTTGTATTGTATTTGTATTGTATTTGTATTGTATTTGTATTGTATTTGTATTGTATTTGTATTGTATTTGTATTGTATTTGTATTGTATTTGTATTGTATTTGTATTGTATTTGTATTGTATTTGTATTGTATTTGTATTGTATTTGTATTGTATTTGTATTGTATTTTTATTGTATTTTTATTGTATTTTTATTGTATTTTTATTGTATTTTTATTGTATTTTTATTGTATTTTTATTGTATTTTTATTGTATTTGTATTGTATTTGTATTGTATTTGTATTGTATTTGTATTGTATTTGTATTGTATTTGTATTGTATTTGTATTGTATTTGTATTGTATTTGTATTGTATTTGTATTGTATTTGTATTGTATTTGTATTGTATTTGTATTGTATTTGTATTGTATTTGTATTGTATTTGTATTGTATTTGTATTGTATTTGTATTGTATTTGTATTGTATTTGTATTGTATTTGTATTGTATTTGTATTGTATTTGTATTGTATTTGTATTGTATTTGTATTGTATTTGTATTGTATTTGTATTGTATTTGTATTGTATTTGTATTGTATTTGTATTGTATTTGTATTGTATTTGTATTGTATTGTTTGTATTGTATTGTATTTGTATTGTATTGTATTGTATTTGTATTGTATTTGTATTGTATTTGTATTGTTTTGTATTGTATTTGTATTGTATTTGTATTGTATTTGTATTGTATTTGTATTGTATTTGTATTGTATTTGTATTGTATTTGTATTGTATTTTTATTGTATTTTTATTGTATTTTTATTGTATTTTTATTGTATTTTTATTGTATTTGTATTGTATTTGTATTGTATTTGTATTGTATTTGTATTGTATTTGTATTGTATTTGTATTGTATTTGTATTGTATTTGTATTGTATTTGTATTGTATTTGTATTGTATTTGTATTGTATTTGTATTGTATTTGTATTGTATTTGTATTGTATTTGTATTGTATTTGTATTGTATTTGTATTGTATTTGTATTGTATTTGTATTGTATTTGTATTGTATTTGTATTGTATTTGTATTGTATTTGTATTGTATTTGTATTGTATTTGTATTGTATTGTATTGTATTTGTATTGTATTTGTATTGTATTTGTATTGTATTTGTATTGTATTTGTATTGTATTTGTATTGTATTTGTATTGTATTTGTATTGTATTTGTATTGTATTTGTATTGTATTTGTATTGTATTTGTATTGTATTTGTATTGTATTTGTATTGTATTTGTATT